>BJKM01000855.1:0-22905 GCA_015082035.1 Chaenogobius annularis
AGGAGTCCACTGTGGTGATGGGGGAGTCTGTCATGGTGAGGGGGGGCTGGGGGGCTGTGACTTTCCTGAAGTCCACGATCATCTCCACTGTCTTCTGGGTGTTGAGCTCCAGGTTGTTACCGCTGCACCAGGACACCAGCCGGACCACCAGCCGGACCACCTCCCTCCTGTAGACAGACTAAGACAGAAGTGTAGAGTTATTATCAAGTTTTACCAATTCATGTTTAAAGGGTCCGAAAAATGGATTAGTTGTAAATTGTGCCACATTTTGGATTCTGGCGTAATTTTCTGCAGATTTTTTTGACTTTTCTTCACAAACTTGATCAAATACAATGACTCAATTAGAACGCGTTCCAAGGTCCTGTTCTTTTCAACAGGAAACGCGTCATTAATGTCTCGTGGGCGTGTTTTTTGAAGGCGTTTTGTTCATTGAGCGTGAAACGCCATCAGATTTGAGTGGTTCCTTTAGCGTGGGCTCGGTAAACGACCCGTCGCTCGGCGCTGCCGCTGGAGCTCGGTTCACTCGCTGTTCGGTGGATTCTCCTTCACCTTATTCTCTTTTCTCTCTTTTGTTGCAGATAAAATTGAAGAAGCACAAAAGGAGCTGAAGGATCCCAAAAGCGCTCAGAAAGGTACGAGGATCTACAACCAAACGACTTCAATCGTGTTCCTCGGTGCGGCAGGAGAAACACCCTGGAAAACATGGACGCTTGCTCAATATATCGAAATAAGAATCGACATTGTAATCGGCTGACGCAATGATCGACACTGAAACAAACTAAATATGTGGCAATAACAACACCAATAAACAAAACATTTTTTTGTATGTAAAGTCTGGCCATGAAATGCAATTCAAATCACAAATTAAAGTAATCAGGTCCCATCGAGAGCGTCAGGTCCCATCGAGAGCGTCATGTCCCATCGAGAGCGTCAGGTCCCATCGAGAGCGTCAGGTCCCATCGAGAGCGTCAGGTCCCATCGAGAGCGTCAGGGTCCATCGAGAGCGTCACCATCGGAGCGTTTCCCCATCGAGACGTCAGGTCCCATCGAGAGCGGTCAGGTCCCATCGAGAGCGTCATGTCCCATCGAGAGCGTCAGGTTCCAAATCGGAGCGTCATGTGGCTTCCAAGCTCAGTCCATCGAGAGCGTCAGGTCCATCGGCCAGTCATGAGAAGCAGTCCATAAGCATGCGTGAGGTTCCATGAGAAGCATCAGCGTCAGGTCATCGAGAGTAGGGTCATCGAGTCGTACGGTTCATCGAGTAGTGTAAAGGGTTCCCATCGAGAGTGTAAAGGGTTTCAACTCGAGAGTGTAAAGGCACGGAGTGTAAGGTCCATCGAGAGTGTAAAGGGTTCATCATTTGGTCCATCGAGTGTGTAAAGGGTCCTCGAGTGAGGGCCATGAGAATGTAGGTCAGATGACGGGTCCGACTTTAAAGGTCTCGAGTGTTGTAAAGGTCCATCGAGTGTGTAAAGGGTCCATCGAAGTGTGTAAAGGGTCCCATCGAGTGTGGTAAAGGGCATCGTTAAGGTCCATCGAGAGTGTAAAGGGTTCCATCGAGTGAGTGTAAAGGGTTTCCCATCGAGTGTGTAAGCAGGGGTGTCAACTCTTTTGGGCGCGCGGGCCCGAATTTCGACGCTCAGGTTGGGGTCGCGCGGGCGCGAACATAACGTAAAATATAAAAACAATAAAAGATATAAGAAATAAAATAGCTTTATAGTAATAGTTCTTTGTGGACACATTTCATGCAGGGCAGCAGAACAAGAACAGCGTATATGATCGATTGAAATGTTGAGATCACAGATCTGTTGGTTGTTGCGCACAAATCAATATGATCTCACTATTTTTTATAGTTAAGCAATGATTTTAGTGACAGATTTATTCATGTGGTGAAACCAAATGAGTGCATTGTGTTTGTAATTCACAGTCCCATTAGTGTGTGACAACAGTTCATACTTTTAATACACTTCTGACGACTGTTTTTACCTGTGGCTCATGATCATGTCGTTTCTCAATGTTTGCTCACTCTGTCACAGAAGTTTGTTTTCTTCCTTGTGTTAGCTTCCACATAGCTCCACTTTTAGCGCCGCTCTAATGTCCACAAAACCGTCTCCTTTTCTTCTCCACGGTTTCCCAAAAACGTCCCTTTCCCCTGTTAGGACCCTGCTCAAATTCTGTAAAAGTGCGCCGATGCGCGTTGGCACTTCTAAAAGACCTGGCACATTGCACGAACGCGGCAGCGCACAGCAGCGTGGGGAGGGGCGGGCCGCTGCAAAGGATGTGGTGGGACGTGTAGTTCCAGCGATAAAAAATGCAATAGGTCTATCTTGAAATGATTGCAATATAAATTAGAAATGTTTGGCTGGCCAGATTTTAAACGTCTGGGGGGCCAGATTTACACATTCTATGCCCTCTAGAGGCCGGAGGGATGCATTTGGTTTGTATTTATTTTAAAAAATCACAACTTTTGATAGAAATGAGCTAGTGACTTGCTTCTTTTTTTTGACATACTCATACATGTTATGCCGGCGGATAATCCGGCCGGCGGTGAGCCGTATGTTTGACATGGCCTGTGTAAAGGGTCCCATCGAGAGGGTCAGGTCCCATCGAGAGGTTCTCAGGTCCATCGAGTCATTCATGAGAGCCTAAAGGGTCCATCGAGAGTGTAAAGGGTCCATCGAGAGGGTCAGGTCCCATCGAGAAGCGTAAAGGGTCCCATCGAGAGCTAGTCCGCAGATAAGGGTTCCGTCGAGCGCGCAGAGTCCATTGACACCATTGGTTGGTTATGTAAACTGTCCTAGTTCCAGTTGGTCAACCGTTGTCCGCTCGGGTTAAACCCTGCAGAAGGATCTGTCAGAAGTCAGTCCCGTCTCTGTGGGACAGGAAACGCCTCAGAGACGGGTTATTATTATTATTATTATTATTATTTTATTATTATTATTATTATCTATTATTAAATATTATATATTTTATCTATATTATTATTAATTATAATTTTATTATATTATTATTATCATATATTATTACATTATTATTATTATTTATTTATATTATTATTATTTATTTCATTATCCGTTTACTTTTGATGTTTGTCTGGACTAAAACAGACTTAAAACACAAACGACAAAGACATTTATAGCAAAGACGTGGCAAATGTCAAATAGAATAAACTCTCATCACTTGTAAAACGTCGTCGTTTAGTTACAGCACAAACAAAGCGTCCAAACTTAAAATGTGTTCAAGATGCGACACGGTTTTAATAAAGTGACAGACGAAATACTGAAATCAAGTGTTTTGGGAAGAGCACTTTTATTATTATTATTAATCATTGACAAACTCCATCATGTCATAAGATCCTTTCCAAAGTGGGGTCTCAGTGTTTGGTGGGTCAGGTTTGGGGTCAGTGTTAGGGAGTTGCAGTGTTGGGGTACAGTGTTGGGGTCAGTGTTGGGGTCAGTGTTGGGGTCAGTGTTGGGGTCAGTGTTGGGATCAGTGTTGGGGTCAGTGTTGGGGTTCAGTGTTGGGATCAGTGTTTGGTCAGTGGGGTCAGTGTTGGGGTCAGTGTTGGGCAGTGTTGGGTCAGTTGGCATGTTTTGTGTTCTTAAAGTGTTCTGAACATGTCTGATATTCTGATGTTTGGCACTTGTTTGTGGAGGAAAAATCCGTGTGGTTTTGTTTTTCTCTCCTGATAACTGCCGTTTGTTTCGGCTTCGAACTGCAACGAGTTTGCCTTTGAATTTTGAGGAAAGTCTGAACTTCGACGAAGAGGAACGCACGTCCCAACGCTAATGAGTGGAAGGAGTTTGTACGTTTTACTTTCCAACTCTGTAAGACAAAAACACAACAAAAGCGGAATATAAAGTGTTTATATATTATCATAGTTTTCTGTGGAAACGGAGCTCGGCCCAGACGCTTCTGAAGAGAACCAATCACATTCCGAGTCATCAGCCTGATGTCGCAGAGACATGGGCTTTTTGTCCATAGTGGATCCTGGACGCGGCCTGCGATGTCTCGTCCCCCCGCTCATCTGCTTCGTCTGCGTCTCGACTCCCTTTTGCCCCGTCTCCCCTTGCCCCTCCCTCCTCCCTCCCTTTGCCCCTCTCCACATTCCCCTCCCCCCTCTCCCTTGCCCCCCCTCTCTGCCCCCTTCCTCCTCTTCCCCCTCCTCCTCTCACTCCCTTTGCCCCTCCCCTCTCTCTCCCCTCTCTCCCCCTTTTCCCTTTGCCCCCTCCCCTCTCTCCCCTCTCTCCCCCCTTTGCCCTCCTCCCCCTCCTCTCCCTTTGCCCCTCTACCCTCTCCCCCTCTCCCTTTGCCCCCTCCCGCCCCTCCCCTTGCCCCTCCCCATCCCCCTTTTGCCCTCCCCCTCCCCCTTTGCCCTCCTCTCTCTCCCTTTTGCCCCTCCCCCTCTCTCCCTTCTCCCTTTGCCCCCCTCCCTCTCTCTCCCTTCCCCTCTCTCCCTTTGCCCTCTCCCCCTTTTGCCCCCTCCCCTCTCTCCCCTTCTCCCTTCTGCCCCTCTCCCTCCCCTCTCCTTTGGCCCCTCCCCCCTTCGCCCTTCCCCTTCCTCTCTCTCCCTTTTTCCCCTCCCCCCTCTTCTTCCCTCTCTCCCTTTGCCCCTCCTCCTCTCTCCCTTCTCCCGCCTTCTCTCCCTTTGCCCTCTCCCCTTTGCCCCTCCCCCTCTCTCCCCTCTCCCTTTGCCCCCTCCCCCCTCTCCTTTGGCCCCCTCCCTCTCTCCCCCTTTTGCCCCCTCCCCCTCTCTTCCCCTTCTCCCTTTGCCCCTCCCCCCCTCTTCCTTTGCCCCTCCCCCTCTCCCCGTGCTGTTTGTTTGCTCTGGGATCAGAGTTATGTAAAGCCTGAGGCGTTTCCCGCTCTCGTTCTGCGGCTCAGAGGGAATCCTGTGTGAGCTCATGGGAAACTCCTCCTCTGCCCTGGAACAGAAGCGACACACTACTACGCACACGCAACGCACACCACATGAGCACACGTTTCACGCACACACACACACACACACGCACACACACAGAGCCTTTGGGTGTGTCGGGAAATGCAGAAGTCAGAATGCAAACTCTGCACAAATGAAGACTGCAATTCAACGAACAAATCGGCTTTTATTTGACTTGTTTTCACTTCAGACAAATCTTTAAGGCAGTGAATGGACAAAACCCTGTTAGAGAAACGGAAGAAGCAACTTGGATGAGTGGCAAGGCAAGTTTCTTTGTAGAGCCCGGTTTGTGGAGTAACTGTTGCATTTGGAAGTTCAAAGTACAGTTCATTTAAACAGAGCTCCGTCAGTCTTTAAAGTGCACGTGACCGGTTTGTCATGTGCTCCTGATTGTGTCTCGGTCCGGTGCTTTAGTCCCTGCGGTAAGTATTCATCACAGTTTTACGTCCGGCAAGTTTGTGGCGAAACGTTGACAATGACAGGAATCCCTCTGTGATGTCATCAATAAGCGACGTTCCAGCCCAAATTTGAAAAAACTGACACGTTTTTCTGACAGTTTCAACAAACATTTCACAAAACAAAAGGTGTTATCAGCTAATATTTATTGTCAAATCATTGCTAATGTGTAATGTATATGGATTTTGGCACTTTGTTTACAATACGGTTGCTAGGTGACAGTTGTGGAATTACCTCTGCTGCTCACGAATTGGCATTACAGACGTCACCGAAATAGTCAAAACGGTGAAAACTCATGCTAAAATCACACAATGATCAGGCTTTCGTAACCACGGCGATCCCTCCACGACAGGATTCAAATGATTTAGCGTGGCATAAGAGTTAGTTGAAAAGCATCATAACAGCGAGTGAATGATGGCTGTAATAAAATACACAACAAAGATAAATGGCATTGTAATTGGGTGTGATCCTGCGAAAACGCCAGCGTCGACGGCGAAGTGGTTTGATTTGATGTCGTTCCCGTGGACTGAATGAACGGGCGTCGGCTCACGTCTCGCCGATGCCATAAACGCTCCGGTGTTTGGCTCCAGGCTCGACGAACGCGTCTCGGTTGCCAAGTAAACACTGCGAGTTATGTTCTCGCGCTCTAATTGTTTGTAGAGTGTCATCGACAAACGACGTACGATTTCAACATCCACGCGGAACCAACTCGCACCACCTTCGATTACGACGGCGCGGGATTATTATAGCCGCAATTAGCAAAACGACATGACTGCAGCTATTGTGCGAACATAACGACCTTCACAAACAACAAATCGTCTGTTTATTCTTATTCTGTAAAAGGTCTGTTGGTCCTGTAATTCAGACGAGCACAAACATGTTCTGACACAAAGACGATCATTTCCAAACTACAATTTACTTTCATTGAACAACTTTGGCACATTATTGTTCTTGGCGTCTCCTCAACGAGTGACCACGCATCATTTAAAATGTTTTGTGTTCTATATTTGTGCATCTAATGTATATTTCCATGGATTTCAGAGTGATGAACCTTTTTAACAAGTTGAAATAAAATATGATGTATATTCAATGGCTGAAAAACTCCTCAAAACATCACAAAACAGGAAGCTGGAACCAATAATAATGAATATTATATTACAAAAAGGTCACTAAAGTGCATTAATCTCTTCTGAATAATGAATAATGTTCCATGGCAGGGCATTAAACATCTCCATAGTTTAATTCTGGACAAAGGAATGACATCTTGGAAAATAGGGTTCTAATTTGACTAACGGTACCTTTCGTTCTCTCCTCAGGCGTGTCCGAAAGCACCTGCCGAAATGCGGACAAGTCCCAGAGCCTGAAGAGGAAGAAGGTCGTCGCCGGCAACCAACTCAAGAAGATCCCCAAGTCTCCGGTGAAAAAGCCTCTGCAGTCGAAGCCATCCGTCTCCCCTGTCCAAGAAACGCCACCGGACAAACCCGCTCCCCTGTGCTGCTCCTCCTCCTCGTCAAATAGTCCCATCCGCCTCCACACAGCGCCACCTGGTGGACAAGCGGACGTCGAAAATGCGAACGCTACGAAATCCCCGAAAGAAGGGGTGCCGGAGCAAGAGCGGATTGTGAAGGAGCCGACGTCACCATCCGCAGAACCATTTAAGGTCGAGAAAACATCTTCAGGTACATCTCCGCCACCTCCGTCTGAAATTAGCACAACGCAATCCCCTAAACGCGAGGAAGAACCTTACCATAGCAGTGCGCCGCTGGATGTTTTACTAAAGGCGATGGAGCCCGATTTTAGCACATTAGCGGAAAGGAAAAATCAGCCAATTGGGAAAGTTAGCACGCAAGCTAGCATTGGAGAAGTTCAAGCTATGCCAGCGCTTAATGTCGGAATCCAGTCGTCACACATGCAAACGTACTATATTGACAAACAAGGGAACTTTATCGGCATTGCGGCGCCCATACAAGGAGCGGTGCAAGCGGGGGCACAAACGTTGCAAGGTGGGACACATTTTTTGCCCGTCGCGAATCAGGAAAAGCCGAGATTGCAAATGAGTTTTAACCCTGGACCGGTGGCGATGACTCATGGGACAAACGCACTGCCGCAAAGCCAACCGCCCATTGTCCAAACGTGCCAGTCTTTATCCGCAAGTGTTCCTAGTTCCATCCAAGTTCCGGTAACGCCAGGAAGCAACCAAGTTCAAATGGCAACAGTGATGAACTTTGGAGATCAGATTTCGAAAGACCAAAAGCCGAAGAAGCCGGGAAAGTACGTTTGCGAGTATTGCAACCGAGCGTGTGCCAAACCGAGCGTGCTGTTGAAACACATCAGGTCCCACACGGGCGAGCGGCCGTATCCGTGCGTGACGTGCGGATTCTCCTTCAAAACAAAGAGCAATCTGTACAAGCACAAAAAATCGCACGCACACGCAATCAAACTAGGTCTGATGGCGAGATCGGAGTCGGGAAGCGGCTCGTTATCTCAAGAGTCGGAAAAAGGCGCGGGGACGCACTCGGAGGCAGAAGATACTGGCGAAAGCGATGAAGAGGGCAGCAACCATGAACTAGAACAAGAGTTGACGCAGAGTAATGTTGCAGCCATCTCAGAAAGTAGTTTACAAAGTTTGAACCAAGCTTGTCACGGCGAAGCCAAGCAATCGAATGTCGTTGATTCCTGCAAAGTTCAACAGAAATCTCATGAACCAAAAGTTACGGCGGCGCTTCCGAAGGTTGTGGTCTATCCTGTAAATGTGTCGCCATTGAGAGCGGATAGCCCAAGAGTCACCATGGCGGCGCCGGAGCAGGCCGCAGCGCGCCAACGGGAGTTTCAGTCGGCAAGTTTACGGTCGAGCGTCACAGTTTTGTCGTCGCTGAAAGAGGTTGATGGTACGAACGCGTCGCTTGACGTAAGTGAGGACGAGGACCAGCAATGCAAGTCGCCGTTACTGGGAGGGCACGCACAGCTCCAGAGGCAGCAGGCGACCGATTTCTCCCAACAGCAGCAGCCGAAATGCCTGCTCAGTCCGAGGAGCTTGGGTAGCACCGACTCAGGGTACTTCTCCAGATCGGAAAGCGCGGACCAAGCCATGAGCCCACCGAGTCCTTTTGTAAAGATAACTCCGCCCGTGGAAATGGACAAAAATGTGGTCCCAAGTATGCCGCCGGTCGTTGCGACAGTGATGCACGTCCAAAGTGAGCCAAAGTCGAGGCCGACCGAGGGGCAGATGCGACCGCCACTAGAACCAAAAGCATTATCACTCGAAGAACGCATTTCGAAGTTGATTTCTGACAACGAAGCCGTGGTTGATAATAAACAACTGGACAGTGTGAAACCAAGGCGAACGTCTCTGTCAAGGCGAGGCAGCATAGACTCGCCTAAATCGTATATTTTCAAGGACTCGTTTCAGTTTGATCTTAAGCCAATTGGAAGAAGGTCTAGTTCAAGTTCAGATATCCCGAAATCGCCGTTCACACCCACTGATAAATCAAAGCCCGTGTTCTTGCTGTCTGTACCGTCTCAATACTCGCCAATGGACTGTTTGCCAATAACAAGAAGTAACTCAATGCCAACTACACCAGGGCACTCTGCTTTGCCCGTCAATGTCCCGCCTCTTCCACACCCGTTGCGGATCTGCCAGTCTTTCGACGAGAAAATTAGCCCGCTCAACGATGACGTCTTTTCTTCCGCACCTCCAACGCCGAATCCGGCAATGCACGCACGGACGCTGGTAAGGCAAGTAGCTGTAGAAGATTTTTCGACGAGCCATGAAGGACACGGTCTTCCAACTGTCAGGTCCATGGACGAAGGTTATCAAGGGCCGCCGAGTAATCTGACCGAACTGATGCAGCGCAGCAGGTCGTTTGAACACAACCAAGACAAAACCCGGAAACCGCTGCAGAGCAAAGGCTCGATGTACGAATGTGAAACTTGCCGAAATCGGTACAGAAAGTTGGAGAATTTTGAAACCCACAAAAAGTTTTATTGCTCCGAATTGCACGGGCCAAAAAATAAGCCAGTTAAAGAAGTCGAGGCGGAGGTTTTCCACGTCCATATGCAACAACCAGTATTCTCAAGGTCTTCCTCCGGGCCCGCCATTATCGATCAGCAGACGTCTTTTAGAAAACGTAGAATGAAAATGAAAAGTGTTGGCGACGAGGATGACCAGTCGCCGACGGATACGGTCCCGCCTTGTTCGGTCAGTTTTGATTCTGGACAGTTAACGACGGCAAATCGGACGTATCCTCCCCACGCAGTAATTGTAGACGTACAACCGAAAAACAACCAAACGAAGCTACCTCAAATTCAACTTGTAGCAAGAGGTACTTCCGATGCAAGACTTTCGCCGATACGAGAGACGAAAATGGCAAATAAAGGGGAGTTGCAAAGACAAGGCAGCGAGACATCAGTGATACGACATACGAATTCGTTAAGTAGACCGAATTCAATGGAAAGAGAATCCATGGACAGAGCTTCTCCAGTGGAAAATCTGGAAAAAGATCTCGCAAACAAGCCCAAAGTCGACCATGTAGCAAATATTTCAAAAGAATGTTGTCATGAAAGTAAATCTAATTGTGCAGATTTTGGCAAACAAAGGTTACGCAATATGGCGAGGGAAAAGTGCCGAAATCCCTACTACCCCCGTGCATCAGTCTCGACTTGTTCGCCAAAACAACATCCAAGTCCCTGAAATACTTGTGACAGAAGAACCAGATCGGGAAACGGACTCGCAAAATGTGGATTCGGCAGATAAGCCCGGTGATCAATTTAGCTGGCCTCAAAGAAGCGAAAGTTTGTCCAAATTGCCAGCAGAGAAGTTGCCTCCGAAAAAGAAAAGGATTCGATTAGCGCAAATGGATCACTCTTCGGGCGAATCAAGTTTTGAGTCAAGTTTGTCCAGAAGTCTAAGTAGAGACAGCAGTTTGTCTCGGGGGTCCAGTATTTCAGCGTCTTTTGATCGAGAGGAGTCTTTGCGATCGGAAAGTCCGTCCAGGGCCGATTACGTCAATAAAAATACAGATTTACAAGGCTTACCGGCAGCTTTTAACACGCTTAATGTGCCAGGAGTAATGCGCCGCGCCGCTTCCGAACAAATTACATGCACTCAACCGTCCGTGGAGGTTTCTACTGAGTATAGAAGTAAGTCCTTTGATTGCGGGAATGTATTGCCGAGCAGGTCCCCATCCCCTGTCGGTTTGCCAAAAACTGGCCAAGTATCGCAAGTCCCGCTTATTGAAAGAAGGCGCGGCCCATTGGTGAGGCAGATGTCGTTAAAAATTGGCCCCGAAAGCCAGCAGCCCGTTTGGAAAAGTGTCGCGCCGCTGGAAAAAGTAGCAAACGTTTACTCGCTAACGCAATCCAAGCCACAACAAATTAATATCGCCAACAGGAACGCGATAAACCAGCCTTTTGTGCTTCAGACGGGAGAGCGGCCTTTGCAAACCAATGAGCAACTCGTGCAGTGCATAAACTTGGGTAGTCCGACGCTGCAACCTCAAATTCACGGGCTTCCGCACCCCTGGCACCAGACGTCAAGAGTTCAAATCTGCCAAAAACTCCAGCAGCCTCTCAGTCAGATTCTAGTATGTCGGGAACATTCGCAAAACAAGCTAACGGAAAAAGATGACAAGACCGACTTTGTGCCCAAGTACCAACTTCCTTGTTCGACTCTGAGGACGAGCCAAACGTTCACATTCTCAAACGCGCCAGGGACTCAAATTGCCCTGCCAGTTTTGACCATACCCATCGCCACTTCGATCTTGGGTATTTCCAAGTCTTCTGAAGTGATGCAAAATGCCTACGTCGCTCAACATGCTAGCCAGCCAACTAGCGAGACGCAGCCGCAAGCGAGTGCCATACCGTTACCGAAAATTTTGATAACGCATGAGCAAATTCATCCTGCTCCGGCGGTGTCCAGCAAAAATGCAGTCATGCCAAGTCCACCTACAGAAATGAGTGCAAAGAAAGAAAGTCGGTCAGTACAACCGGTTAGCAGCCAGAATAGCAACGTAGAGCTAGCATCTTCAATCGGACCGATGCAATGCACGCAAAAACTAGCATCCGTATCACTATGCCCTCAACAAGAGCCAACCGCGTCGAGTAAACGTATGCTATCTCCGGCGAACAGTTTAGACATCTACATGGAAAAGCATCAGAAGCGGGCCAAGGACGAACACGGCGTGGCTTGCCTCACGGACGGAAGGTCGATAAACTATCTCAATTCTAAAATGTCCGAAGTCACGAGGCAAAGGAAGCTGATGCTCGTTCGACAAACTTGCACAACCGAACCGGCGGACAGTCCCATCGAAACGGAAGCGCCTCCTTTGTCGCCGCCTAAATCGGACACGGCGAAAGACGGCGAAGCTGGTGAGGACGACGTCAAACCCATGTCTCCTGATGGCACCGGAACGGACAAAGAAGCGTGCACTATTATACCTGAAGAGACTTGCACTTTGAACACCACAAGCCAAGCGTTGCCAGTTTCAAAGGCGCAAGACAGGATCGAGGAACAAAAAAATGGCTACCGGCTAAATCGCCAATAAGACCGTCGAGTTTCAGTAGCGGGCAAGTCAAGCTAACGACATCGGTGTCCGTTGTGAATACGAGAGATAGCCATCGCTTGTCTTTCCCGAGCCTCAAAACGACTACGACGTACACGTGGTGCTTTCTGATGAAGAGGAGGTCGCTTCACACGCAGCAGACAGACTTGAAAACGTCGGCGTATGCCACGTGGACGGTTCCGCCCACCAACCCGAACCCGCTGGGGCTGCCCACCAAAGTGGCGATGTCGCTGTTCGATTCCAAGCAGAGCTCCAAGAAGGTCCTCTACACGTCGGCCATAAAGACGAGCGGCGTCAAAGATCTGCTGTCGTACTCCGGGAAGCTGAAGGACGTCATGCCCAAGGTGAGCGCGACAAGGGGTGGAGTTCAGGCCGTTTATGGCGACATCTGGTGATCAGAAATGGGTATTACATCGCGGTGTTGAACGTAATGAAACCGTTTCCACTCGTTTGTGGTGAAATATGGCAAAAATAGATACAAATATGAATAAATAAATCCATGTCTCAACCCTAAGACACATTTTATTTAGGACTTTCGTACACATAACAAAGTTAATTTATTTTGTAGAGTTATATAGTAGTTACATTAGTTTAGTTATGTTCAGTGACAGGTTGAGTTGTCTTTTCGACGTTCCAAACATCTTAAAACATTTATGACGCCACATCAGTTCTTACACATGAAACAGTAATTACTCTTTGTTGGTGAAAAACGGTTTGTTAAATGATTTAAACTAAAATCTTTTCTTGAACACCGTCCCGTTCGTGTGGGTGCATTAGTACTCCACGTGTCACTGCGTTCCTCCAGGGTCATGACGCACGTTTGCTCCTGCAGGTCCCGTTACCTCCGAAGTCCAAGTCCTCCGGAGCGAGACCCAAACCTCAGCCGGAGCTCCAGAGCAGGCTCGAGTCGGACAAAGAGCTGTCCAAGAACGAGCCGCGGCGGGTCAAGATATTCGATGGCGGGTGAGTTCTATGGACATGACTTACGGTTGCGCCCGATCTCATGAAGTCGAGTCACAAAGCAAAACCATTCTGAATCTCAACGCTCGTACTTGAGTTTTACTCATCGACTCATGCAGTTGTGTATGCCAAGAAATGAGAGCTGAAGTACTTCACTTACAGCTCAGATCTAGGAAAAGATGGTCAGCCAAACATGAACCTTCCTTCTACAGTAACGTTTAAAACATACTGTAAATAACAGGAAACAAACAAACAAACAAACAAACAAACAGGACAATATGTACAAATGAATTTACTTCGTTCAACACAAGAGACGAAGACGGGACGAAGACGGGACGAAGACGGGACGGAGGCGGGACTAAGACGGGACGGAGGCGGGACTAAGACGAGACGGAGGCGGGACTAAAACGGGACTAAAACGGGACGAACAACACAACTAAAAACACAACTAAAAAAGGAGAAAAATATGAATAATAATGATATGTAAAAATATATGTAAGTAAAGTAAATAATAATAATTGAAATAAATAAATAATAATAATAATCCGGGTTGAAAATGTCACACGAATCATCGATACTAAAACTCCTTTTCTGACCAGTGGTCGAAGGGTCGTTGCCAGAACGTTCCTTAGTGTCGCAGTCGAGTTCTGCGCACAGTTCTGTGCCATTATTGTGCCTTTTGAAGCCGTTTAAACGAGCCCCGCGGGTCTAAAGCGGGCCTGGTCTCCTCCGCAGGTACAAGTCCAACGAGGACTACGTGTACGTGCGAGGCCGAGGCCGAGGCAAGTACATCTGCGAGGAGTGCGGGATCCGCTGTAAGAAGCCCAGCATGCTGCGCAAGCACATCCGGACGCATTCGGACGTCCGGCCTTACCACTGCAACCACTGCAACTTCAGCTTCAAGACCAAAGGTACAACCGGCCCCAGGGACGGGCTGGAGCTGGCTGGAGCTGGGCTGGAGCTGGGCTGGAGCTGGGCTGGAGCTGGGCTGGAGCTGGGCTGGAGCTGGGCTGGAGCTGGGCTGGAGCTGGGCTGGAGCTGGGCTGGAGCTGGGCTGGAGCTGGGCTGGAGCTGGGCTGGAGCTGGGCTGGAGCTGGGCTAGTGTTGTCACCATATTTTATTTAATTGGTTTTAGTTATTTATTATGTTTTAGTCTATTTGAATGTGTTCTGACTTTTACTCTTTTTTTTTTAAACATGAAACTACAAAAAACATCCAAAAAGAAATAATAATAATAATAATAATAATAATAATAATAATAATAATAATAATGATAATATGATGATGATGATGATGATGATGATGATGATGATGATGATGATGATGATAATAGTGTTTGTGATCAAACTCAAGTGAATATTTGACATATTTGGTAATGAACGTTTTTCCTCTTCTTCATTTTACAAATCTTCATCTCGTCCGCTCTGTGCTTTTCAGGTTGATCTTTCCATCTTTGCCTTTCCAAATTGAGCGTTCTTGCGGCTCTTTGTGGCGATTGGTGGATTTTGAGCCAATCAGAGGCCTCCGTTCGCTCTGCTGCTCTCGGCAACCGGAGACTCCTTTTTCTGTTTGTGAAGGCTAAAGATAGAAATTCATTTATTCAATTCATTTATCGACCTTTATTTAACCAACAAAACAAAACATTGATGTCGTTGATCATTCATAAAATGTTATATTTGATCTACAAATACTACTTCATGTACTTTTAACTTGTAATCTAAGTAATTCTAACTAATAACTCAATACTCAATAACAATTTCGATACTACAATAAGAATAAAATAGTGTTTTCTTTGTTACGTCGTGGTCTTCAACTAGTTCTGATGAAGCTCGAGATCATTCTAGAACGTTTTTCTAGTTTTTGTGATTTTATGAGATTTTATTTTTACCATCGATACTTGTTTCAATACTAGTCGGAGTCGATGGTTAGAGCGGAGTCGATGGTTAGAGCGGAGTCGATGGTTAGAGCGGAGTCGATGGTTAGAGCGGAGTCGATGGTTAGAGCGATGGTTGGAGATGGTTAGAGCGGAGTCGATGGTTAAAGCGGAGTCGATGGTTAGAGCGGAGTCGATGGTTAGAGCGATGGTTGAGCGAGTCGATGGTCGGCGATGATGGTTGGAAGTCGATGTGGAGCGGAAGTCGATGGGCGGAGTTGGTTGGAGCGGAGTCGATGTGGTGGAGGAGTCGATGGTTGGAGCGAGTGGTTGCGAGTCGAGGTTGGAGCGGAGTCGATGGTTGGAGCGGAGTCGATGGTTGGAGCGGAGTCGATGGTTGGAGCGGAGTCGATGGTTGGAGCGGAGTCGATGGCGGATCGATGTTAGAGCGATGGTTGGAACGGAGTCGATGGTTGGAGCGGAGTCGATGGTTGGAGCGGAGTCATGGTTGGCGGAGTCGATGGTTTGGAGCGGAGTCGATGGTTGGAGCGGAGTCGATGGTTAGGAGCGGAGTCGATGTTAGTTGGATGGGAGTCGAGCGTTGGAGTCGGAGTCGATGGTTGAGCGAAGTCGATGGTTAGGCGATGTTGGAAACGAGATCCGATGGTTGGAGCGGAGTCGATGGTTGGAGCGGAGTCCGATGGTTGAGCGGAGTCGATGGATAATGGTTGGAGCGGAGTCGATGGTTGGAGCGGAGTCGATGGTTAGAGCGGAGTCGATGGTTAGAGCGATGGTTGGAGCGGAGTCGATGGTTGGAGCGGAGTCGATGGTTGGAGCAGAGTCGATGGCACAGAGCGGAGGTTTAAAAGAAGGTGGGCTGAGCCTGATCTGAGGCGTGGGCTCCAACGGTGAATCATAGAATCCACCGACCCTCTTTCGCTCTTTTCTCCTTCTCGCTGTAAAGTGTAAAACACATACTTTGAAGACGTACAACTCCAGTAGGTGGCGGTAAATGCACCTTTCGGCTGCCAACCGCCATTAAAAGTAACACAACAACAAACAACAACAACAAACTCCAGCAGAATCGAACACAAACTCCAGTAGAATCGGCCCAAACTCCAGTAGAATCGACCCAAACTCCAGTAGAATCGAACCCAAACTCCAGTAGAATCGGCCCAAACTCCAATAGAATCGGCCCAAACTCCAGTAGAATCGAACCCAAACTCCAGTAGAATCGGCCCATTGATATTATAAGCCATCAACAAATGGTGAATGACTTTTAAGTGAATTAACAAATAACTGGTGATGAATGCTTTATAAATAGTGAAGGAACCTTCATTTAACGTGTCACTAAAAAGTCTATTGAAATCGGAGACCCATGAAAACAAGCCTAAACCATAGAATAAATCCGACTCAATGATCTCAACACTTTTCCAGTATTGAATGCTTCAAACGTTCTGATTGGCTGATTGGTTCCTGTTGGTTTCAGGGAACCTGACGAAGCACATGAAGTCCAAGGCTCACAGCAAGAAGTGTCTGGAGATGGGGCTCCCCGAGGGTCTCCTTGACGACCAGGACGCAGACGACTCGGGTGAGAAGTGCTTTTTATGACCGTCCAATCGCAGCGTTCACACTGTACGACAGGCGCGCGTTAAAGGTGACAAATGTGGGCTCGGCGTCGTTTATTTAGGTATCCGGTGTCATCGGACCATAACCTAGTCATGCGCCCCCTACAGGCCGGACGACTCATTGAACTAAAATGCAGTTTAAATAAGTATATTTAGAATTTTGCTAAAAAAGAAAAATGAAAAAAAAATCACAGAATAGCAAATATTTTAGGTTTATAATTCCACTTCCTGTTTGTAATTGATGACATCACAGTAGGAAACACTGGGCCAAATGTTATCTAATGTCACTTTAAACGGTTCATAAAGTCCATAAATCACCTTCATTACAACTGCACGTTTACGTTAGCATGTCGGGGCAAGCTAGCTTTTGTGCGTTTCTCCATGGTAATTCCCCCTGCTGCCAGTAGATGGAGCTCATCGGAATCGACCCGAGTACTTCAATCCCACATCACGTCGTATCGAACCAATGATTTTAAGTTCTGAAACATGCAAACGCGAGTTTACAGAACAAAACCAACACAAATAATGCAGAATATTTGTTTAATTTAGGCCTATTTTCACCAACTAATATCATTAAATCAAATTACTCCAACTAATACATTTCTTTTTTTACTGTTTTACTGAGATAAATTCAACTTATTCCATCTTTTCTGTATTTTTTCCTGGTCTTGAATAAATGGGTGGAGTACCGGTGTAAAGTCGATGTCATTATTAAAACCGGTGCGAGGGGTTTATGCAACGCTTCTCTCCAACACCGTTTGGTCACGTTTCTCGCACCGGTTGGTTTTGGCTTTTCCTCCGCCTGCGGAGCCCTGACGTCCTTTGGCTTGGTCTAAATTTAGCCTCTGCGGTTTCCGCGGCGCTGCACGGCGCCCACGCCAGCGCTGCAGAGTTGGCGCCGCATTTAGAGAAGTCCAATTAGAGGCGAGAACATGGCGGCGCGTTCACGGCTGTTTAAGGGGGATTCTGCTGCAAACACCAGGATTAGACCACCAGGATGTGTGGGATCAGAACAACACCGCCGAGAAGCCCCCCGCGTTCTTTAGATTTAGATTCTTCAGTTGTGATTCAGTCGGTGCTGCAGCTAACGAGTGTTACGTCGTCTGGGTTACGGTTTATTATGATTCTGATTTCATCAGTGAAACAGTCGAGTCCAGTTTTTACTGCACAAACCTGACTCGTACCTCCTCCTGCTTGTTTCCATGGACATGTTCCGTTGGCTATAATATTCCACAGTATGGCATTACATTTATCTATCTCCTTGAAGAATGTTCCGTAGTATGTTTTAACCTTATTTCTATGGATTCATTTCACCTCCAGAAAGTTACATACTGTTACTTTAAGTAATATTATATTATTATTATTATTATTATTATTATTATTATTATTATTATTATTATTATTATTAATATTATTAATATTATTAATATTAATATTAATAGATACTTAGTTCTCACAGAAAACGTTATTGTTCCTAAAAAAGTGTCATTTAATTCAAGATTTGCACCTAAAAAAATGTTAATGTTAAAGGTCAAATAAAGGTCAAATAAGGGTGAAATAAGTAAATCAAATAAGAAATGAAACGCTCTGGAGCAGATCCATGTGAAGTATCGGCAGATGTTATCACCATGGTAACGGTGACTCAGACTGACTGCGTCCTCACTTTTGCTCCGTCTGACTTTCCCGCAGGCGATCGAAGCCACGTGAGCAGCGCCGACCGGCCCGACTCCGACGCCGACGATTCGGACGACGATGACGAGAACGAGGAAGAGGAGGAGGACAGCCAGGCCGAGTCGGGACTGTCCACAAACCCCTCGGTGTCCGCCAGCCCCCAACACTTCCCCTGCAAAGAGTCGGACGTCCCGCCGAGCGCCCTTTTGGCCCAGATGTCCATCAGCTCCGTGCTGCCGCTGCAGCGGCGCCAGCTCCCGGACTGCACCGCTTCCGACTCGGACTCGGTGCCCATGTTGAGCCCGAAGCAGCTGACGGCGAGCGCCGGCGCTAGCGTGGCGCTGGGGGTCTCTGGTGCGCAGAGGTCGCCCTCAGCAGCAGGAGCAGCGCCCCCTGCGGGTGCAACGGAGGCGTCGGACACGGAGTCGGTCCACATGATGAGTCCGGTGTCGCCCTGTCGGCAGATGTCCATAGACTTCCCGGACTTCGAGGGTCCGCCCAGTCCCCCAGCAGCCAGGAGCGGGCAGGTACGCACAGGGTTTAGGGTTCACTTTCATCAGATGTGTTCGATCTTTTGTTAAGTGTCATAACGAACGGGCGTGTCTGTAGAACCGTCCGACCTTTACCAAGTCTCTTGGCTCGTTTAACATCGCACGCTTTCAAACAAGTCAACTAACCTAAACCATAACCATAAACCATAACCTAAACCATAACCTAAACCATAACCTAAACCATAACCTAAACCATAACCTAACCTTTTCCATGACCTTTTCCATGACCTTTTCCATGACCTTTTCCATGACCCTGTCCCTAAACCCACCATGACTCTGAACCAGTTTGACCAGTAAACTACCATAAAAGATGGCATTTCCCTTGTGCCAAAAGCCTCACTGAACGATGTCCGAGCCAAAGCCAAAACAGCCGTCGTTTATGATTAACGGAAACTCACGATTTCTAACGTTTTGTCCGACACGGAAACGGCCAAAGAGCGTTGGGTCGCGGCCCACACTGGTCATACAGGAGTAAAATGCACCTAAAACTCCTGAGATAATAATGGTTCATATTTCCTCTCTCTGCTCGCAGGAGGCCTCTGCAGCGCCCTCTACTGTCCCGACCTCAGAGCTGTCCCTGCCGGTCGACCGCGGCACACAGACGTCCATATTCCCGACTCACACGCCGCTCCTTTTCCCCCAAAACCCCTCCGCGACTCTGCCCCTGTCGTACCCGCCGGCCGCTGGACAAACCCACCTCTTCAGCCACCTCCCGCTCCACTCCCAGCAACCGCCGCGCTCCTCGTACAACATGCTGCCAGTAGGGGGCATCCAACTGGTCCCTGCCGGTCTGGCCGCTTATTCCGCCTTCGTTCCGATCCAGGCGGGGCAGGTTCAGCTCACGATCCCTGCCGTCGGCGTCCTCCACCGCACCACGAGTCCCGCACCGGCGCCGCACATGTCGCCGCAGGCCGGAGAGAGCGTCCAGAATCAACCCGTTTTGCTGCAAGACCCGAGCGCCGGCGTTCCGAGCTGCGCCGGCGTTCCGAGCTTCGCCGTGGCGCAAACGCTGCAACCGCTCAACTTGGAGGCGCTGAACATCATGGGCATCGCCAATGCCGGGCTGGCGTCCACGCAGCTGCTCCAACAGCAAGGCCTGACGCTAGGTCTGCAGGTGCTCGCGGCGGCGGCTAGCCCCACGCCGCAGAGCGCCGGGCCGCACGTGCCAGGTTTGCAGATCGTTAATATAGCGTTGCCGGCGATCATTCCGTCGATGAGTCCGATCCCGGCGCCGAGTCCGATCCCGGCGCCGAGTCCGCTTCCGGCCGGCGCGGAGAGGCGAGGGGGCCCGGACACGCAAGCCGAGCGCGGGCAGAGTCCGCTGAAAATGCCCGTGTCGCCCGCTCCGCTGGCGGCGAGCGGCCCTCCGATGTTGAGCGCCGGCCCCGCGAATGCCAGCGGCGACGCCAGCACATCCACAAATGTCGACAAACAGGAAGTAAGCGCCGCGGCGACGGAGATGTCGCCGCCGTTCGAAAGCCAAATGACAAAACCGGCAAAAATGTGGCAAATATCGCGGGACGACGACGGCGACGTCTCCAGCGACGACGAGGATCGACTGGTCATCGCCACGTGAACCGGGACGAAGAACTGTCCTTTTTGTAACTTGTCACTTTGAAAGACGTTGAAAAGAACTCTTCTTCGGGCGTTTGTTCGTCTGCAAATCGCCGCGGAAAAAGCACAGACGCTCGGAACACAACGGTGCAATCTTATCAAACATTATTATTATTATTATTATTATTATTATTATTATTATGACCAATGATTTGTACTTTTGGTTGTGCGTTTTCCTTTTGTAAATGTTGTACAGACGGTCGTGCCTTCATGCTCTTGTACAGATGTGCGTCACTGGCGAGTTCAGAGTTTTCCGTGTCTTGGATCGTTGGATTGTCGTGAGTTTATTGTACATTTCTATGGCTCGGGGGGCGGGGTCTGTACAGATGTGGTCTTAAATATTTATTCTGCTCCTCCGAGTGGCGTCTTGAGTCCATAGGTCGTGCGCGCCATGACGACGGTAGCTCCACGTGGCTGTATCTATATTCTTCAATGTATCGTAAATATTTGGTAATAAAACAACAAACCAAGTGACGTCACGGCCTTCGTCTCGACTCGTCTGTTTTATTGATTTACCTTTTTTTTTACACAATCTGCACCGTACAGAACGTCACAAAATATTTAAAAAAATATAAAACAAACTCTAAAAATAACAATTTAGTCCTCACACTTTTTACTGAATTCATTTAAAGTATTTTTTGTAAATTGCCTTTGACTCAAATCACTAAAATCCACATAAAATAATTCTAAATAAATCCTTTTTTAGTCAAATTAGAATGACTAATTAATAAGCAAACTGTGCTAGTTTAAAACGTGTTTTATTGTAACGTCCCCAGTATTTGAACGTCGTGGGCGGAGGAAGGAGCGCCGAGCAGCGATTGGACGAAAGGATCAATACACAACGGTCTGCTAAAATTAAATGTTTTATGTAATGAAAATATGAGCTATATTTAGAACGGGTTTGTGCTCGGCGCCGTGCGCTTCAGATGGAGACGTTCCGATATCAGCCGCTTGCAAATACTCACAAATACCAGGACTTTTGGAGTAATAGTACTTTTGGACTTGTAATCGAGTAAAATGTCAGCAGTTTAAGTAGTAACTGTCCCAACGCAGAACCGTCAGAACCTGCTCCTGTACATTTGGACAAAACATTATTATTTATTTATTTTTTTATTTAATTTTATTTAATTTTTTTAAAAAATGTTATGTATTATTAATTGAATTGTATTTAGTAACATTATTATTGTATTTATTATTATGTTCTTTTTTTTGCTCCTTTCTACATTTAGACAATCCATTTATTATTATTTTCATATTTTTATTATTCTAACATGATTGTTTATTCTTATACATGTTTAATTGTTATAAATGTGTGTATATATATATATATATTTTTTATTATTTTTGCTCCTTTCTACACAAGCAAACTCACGTGACACTGCATCGACTCCTCTGATTGGCCGCAGCTCAGAGAATACTCGGATTGCGGTTTAAAGTGTTCATTTATCAACTTTTGTACTTTGAGTAGTAGTTTTCATTTGTATAGTAGTAGTAGTAGTAGTAGTAGTAGTAGTAGTAGTAGTAGTAGTAGTAGTAGTAGTAGTAGTAGTAGTAGTAGTAGTAGTAGTAGTAGTAGTAGTAGTAGTAGTAGTAGTAGTAGTAGTAGTAGTAGTAGTAGTAGTAGTAGTAGTAGTAGTAGTAGTAGTAGTCATTAAAGGGGACGTGTTCTGTCCCTTTAAACGCCTCAAACCCACGCGCAGACAATGACTCATCCGTCACACGCAGGACACGGACCGCAGCGACCCCCTCAGCACATGCGCAGAACTGCAGGAGGAGTGAAGACCAAGCGGGGGGCGACACCTGCTGGTCACTGTCACGCACTGCATCAACTTCAACTGTCTCTATTTCATGTTTTGTTTTGGTGATTAATTGTGGGGAAGAAAGTCGATTAATTGTGGAAAATAGTCGAATAAAGAAAACAAATAATTGCAAAAACAACAACTTTCACGCCCCAGAGATGTTCCCTCCACGCCAGTGTCACTTCTGGACCAAGAGGGGTTTGAAAAGTTCAAACATAAACGCACTAATCTGAACCTGACAAATGGGCCGGTGCGGACCAGACCCGGGCCGGTGCCGGTGCGGAACGGGCCGGTGCGGAACGGGCCGGTGCCGGTGCGGAACGGGCCGGTGCCGGTGTGTGTCAAAGCCCAACTCGACAAACTGGATCCTGAACGAGAGAAAAGAATCACTGCATTTGTGAACTTTAGCTTGTCTCAAACTTGCTCGTTTCAACTCTTTCTTTGCCTGTTTTTCACGCGTTTCTTTGCAGATGTGGGCGTGTCTGATGTCTGTCCCTGCTCTCGAGCCTCCGTGCTCGTGCGGATAACCCCGCCCCCCTCCCCGGTGCCAGGGGGGCGGGGTTATCCGTACAATAGATGAAGCTGTTTACAGTTGCAGGATGTTGGGTGCAGTTCTATTCGGATTTACGACCTCTGCTGGCAAAGGGTACTGAAGCTAACCGTGTCGCCCGGGAAACTGAACGCCCCGCGGTCTGGAGCCAAACTCAGACGGAAGCGTGCAATCAGGTGATCGTAAGTTCAGAGGTCATGTTGTGTTTTGTGGCGTTTGTTCTACTTTGTGTTGAATTAAGAGTTACTTCAACATTTAAATGCAGAGACGCTTGTCCCTGATTGGCTGATCCACCTGTCAATCA
>BJKM01000855.1:25578-89381 GCA_015082035.1 Chaenogobius annularis
TCTATTCTCAACAGATGAAGGAGTGAATCTGAGACTGACGCTTCTGGAGAACGTTCACGTTTAAAGCGTTTGATGGATGAAAACATGAACATTTGTCTCATAATGTCACGCGCGTTGTTGTAAATGTGACCCCCGGTTATCTGTTCGTCACGTAGTCCCGATTAATCGATTCATTGTTGCAGCTCTGCACTTGGACGCGCGGCGGTGCCACGCGCTCCAGCCCCGTCCAGAGCCGTGTTTTGACCGCGTGTTTTTGTCGGTTCTTCCTCAGGTCTGTCTGTGCCGCGGGACAAGCGCGCGCCGCGGGACAAGCGCGCGCCGCGGGACAAGCGCGCGCGCGCGGGACAAGCGCGCGCGCGGGACAAGCGCGCGCCGCGGGACAAGCGCGCGCCGCGGGACAAGCGCGCGCCGCGGGACAAGCGCGCGCCGCGGGACACGTGCGGACCAAGCGCTGCTCCTGCGCCACGTTCCTGGACAAAGAGTGCGTGTACTTCTGCCACCTGGACATCATCTGGGTCAACACGCCCGAGTAAGTGCGCGCGAGCCACTTGGGGGGGGCGTGACGTGGTTTCAGAAAGAGCCTCAGAGTGAGCCTCAGAAAGAGCCTCAGAGCGAGCCTCAGAAAGAGCCTCAGAGCGAGCCTCAGAGTGAGCCTCAGAGTGAGCCTCAGAAGGAGCCTCAGAGCGAGCCTCAGAGTGAGCCTCAGAATGAGCCTCAGAGAGAGCCTCAGAGTGAGCCTCAGAATGAGCCTCAGAGTGAGCCTCAGAGTGAGCCTCAGAATGAGCCTCAGAGAGAGCCTCAGAGTGAGCCTCAGAATGAGCCTCAGAGTGAGCCTCAGAGTGAGCAGATCAGAAAGAGCCTCAGAGAGCCTCAGAGTGAGCCTCAGAGCGAGCCTCAGAGCGAGCCTCAGAGCGAGCAGAGCGAGCCTCAGAGCGAGCCTCAGAGCGAGCCTCAGAGAGAGAGCGAGCCTCAGAGCGAGCCTCAGAGAGCCTCGAGCCTCAGAGAGAGCCCTCAGAGTGAGCCTCAGAGCGAGCCTCAGAAAGAGCCTCAGAGAGAGCCTCAGAAAGAGCCTCAGTGAGCCTCAGAGTGAGCCTCAGAAAGAGCCTCAGAGAGCCTCAGAAGAGCGAGCCTCAGAGCGAGCCTCAGAAAGAGCCTCAGAGCGAGCCTCGAGCCTCAGAGCGAGCCTCAGAGTGAGCCTCAGAAAGAGCCTCAGAGTGAGCCTCAGAGAGTGAGCCTCAGAGAGCCTCAAGAGCCTCAGAGCGAGCCTCAGAGCGAGCCTCAGAGCGAGCCTCAGAGCGAGCCTCAGCCTCAGAGCGAGCCTCAGAGCGAGCCTCAGAGTGAGCCTCAGAGTGAGCCTCAGAAAGAGCCTCAGAAAGAGCCTCAGAAATGTCCTCGTTTGGCACTTTTTCTACAGAAATATTCCACTTTAAAACAGTTGTTTTTAGAAACTCCTTTTGTCCTGACGACTTCAGATGTTTGTCCGCTTGGACCTGGTGTCGGTGCAGATGTCTCGTTCACCTCGTTGGACCTCCAGGCGCTTCGCTCAGAAGTCTTTCAGACGCTCTAAAAGAAGAGTCCAAAAGCCTGGACGTGATCTTTACTCCTCTGATCCTTCTGCGTCTGTTCCAGGAGAGTCGTGTCGTACGGACTCGGGAACGCTCCCCGGGCCAGGCGCTCGCTCCGGGGGCCGGCGCGCAGGTGGGGCCCGGCGCGCAGGTCGGACCCCCGCTGCAGGTGTCTCCAGCAGGACGACCGGACGTGCAGTAACTTCTGTCGTCAGGAGCAACATCACAAGTACGTGCAACACTCTTCTTCTTCTTCTTCTTCTCCTTCTCCTTCTCCTTCTCCTTCTCCTTCTCCTTCCTCCTCCTCCTCCTCCTCCTCCTCTCCTCCTCCTCCTCCTCCTCCTCCTCCTCCTCCTCCCCCCCCCCCCCCCCCCCCCCCAGTTCTTACTCTGTTCCTCGTCACAAACTCACATGGAGCACGTTTAGCTTCGTTCACAGCTCAAAGCCCTCCGAGCCCCCCAAAAACACTCCGTTCTGAATCTCCTCGATCTGTGATGTCATATTCCACCTGTGACGCGGCTCCGAGAATCTTCTTCTTTCAACGCCACAAATCAGTCGTTCGTGAGACTTTCGGCCTCAAATCACGATCATGGAATCGGCGTCGCTGCGTTAGCACGTCGGCGCGAGCTAGCTTTTGTGATCCCCTCCGCCGCCAGTAGTAGATGGGGCGTAAAGGTCGGTTCCTATCGTGGGAAACACCAGAGCAGGTTTAAAGGGCCAAAACAGCACAAATAATGAAGAATATTTGTCCTTTGATCTGTAAAAAGTTTCAGATTTGTTACTTTTGCTAAAGACTTTATTTGAGATGTGTAAAGCTCTTGACTGTCGGGGTCGTCGTGGTAACAGAACACAAACCGAATCAGATCCAACTTCAGCGACAGACGCTCATTCGCTCGTCATAAAGTTTGTGATATTATGAAGACTCGATGGTTTGGTTCCTCCTCAAACACACTTTAGAGGTTCAGACGTTCTCCGAATAAAAACACCAGTGAAGCTCTGGAATGTTCTTCTGCCGTTTTTGTCGTTTCAAAAGTCCAAACGTTTTTGTGTTTCTGTTTCTCCAGAGAAAAGTCTGAGATGATCCGGTCTGAGCAGGAAGGTTCTAAAGGCAAATGCAAACACAGCACGAGGTGAGACCGCTGCAGACCCGGTTTAGACCCGGTTTAGACCCGGTTTAGACCCGGTTTAGACCCGGTTTAGACCTGCTTTAGACCTGCTTTAGACCTGCTTTAGACCTGCTTTAGACCTGCTTTAGACCTGCTTTAGACCTGCTTTAGACCCTTTGCTGCTTTAGACCTGCTTTAGACCTGCTTTAGACCTGCTTTAGACCTGCTCTAGACCTGCTCTAGACCTGCTTTAGTCCTGGTTTAGACCTGGTTTAGACCTGGTTTAGACCTGCATTAGACCTGGTTTAGACCTGGTTTAGACCTAGTTTGGACCTGACCTGGTTTAGACCTGGTTTAGACCTGGTTTGGACCTGGTTTTGCTTTAGACCGGTTTGGTTTAGACCTGGTTTAGACCTGATTTAGACCTGGTTTAGACCTGCTTTAGACCTTTAGACCTTTAGACCTGATTTAGACCTAGACCTGGTTTAGACCTGGTTTAGACCTGGTTTAGACCTGGTTTAGACCTACTTTAGACCTGATTTAGACCTGGTTTAAACCTGATTTAGACCTGATTTAGACCTGGTTTAGACCTGGTTTAGACCTGGTTTAGACCCGGTTTAGACCTGATTTAGACCCTGGTTTAGACCTGATTTAGACCGGTTTAGACCGGTTTAGACCTGCTTTTAGAACCTGGTTTAGTCCTGGTTTAGTCCTGGTTTAGACCTGGTTTAGACCTGGTTTAGACCTGGTTTAGACCTGGTTTAGACCTGATTTAGACCTGGTTTACCTGTTTAGACCTGGTTTAGACCTGGTTTAGATTTAGACCTTTTAGACCTGGTTTTAGACCTGTTTAGACCTGGTTTAGACCTAGACTTTAGACCTGGTTTAGACCTGGTTTAGACCTAGACCTTTAGACCTGGTTTAGACCTGGTTTAGACCTTTAGACCTTTAGACCTGTTTAGACCTGGTTTAGACCTGATTTAGACCTGATTTAGACCTGGTTTAGTCCTGATTTAGACCTGGTTTAGACCTGGTTTAGAGACTACTTTAGACCTGGTTTAGACCTACTTTAGACCTGGTTTAGACCTGACTTAGACCTGCTTTAGACCTGGTTTAGACCTGATTTAGACCTGGTTTAGACCTGGTTTAGACCTGGTTTACACCCGGTTTAGACCTGGCTTTAGTCCTGGTTTAGTCCTGGTTTAGTTCTTGTTTAGACCTGGTTTAGACCCGGTTTAGAACTGGTTTAGTCCTGGTTTAGTTCTTGTTTGGACCTGGTTTAGTCCTGGTTTAGCCCTGGTTTAGTTCCAGGATTAGTCTAAGTGTGAATGACCCTAAACCTGGACTAGAACCGGACCAAACCAGGACTGAAACGGTCTGAATTTCGGAGTTTCTTGGTTCTTACTTTAGTTTCTCCTGCTCCAGTCGCAGTTCCTTCATCTGACCTTTGTCTTGATCCCCCCACAGTCGCCCGGACCAGGTTCTGCCCCCGAAGCTGAGGGCCGTGGTCCAAACTCGGACGGTTCTGGAGAAGTGGAAGATGAGACGCCGGAGCAGGACGCGGGACCCCCAGAGCGCCCCCGCCTAAACACGCACGCGCTCTTCACCGGGATCTGAGATGTTTGAGCCCGAGTGGAGCTCCTGCGGTTCAGGGGCCGCCACGGCAACGAGAAGAGGGTCAGAAGAGGGTCAGAAGTGGGTCAGAAGGGTCAGAAGTGGGTCAGAAGTGGGTCAGAAGTGGGTCAGAAGTGGGTCAGAAGAGGGTCAGAAGTGGGTCAGAAGTGGGTCAGAAGAGGGTCAGATGGTCAGAAGAGGGTCAGGAGAGGGTCAGAAGATGGTCAGAAGAGGGTCAGAAGAGGGTCAGAAGAGGGTCAAAAGTGGGTCAGAAGAGGGTCAGAAGAGGGTCAGAAGATGGTCAGAAGAGGGTCAGGAGAGGGTCAGGAGAGGGTCAGAAGTGGGTCAGAAGAGGTCAGAAGAGGGTCAGAAGAGGGTCAGAAGAGGGTCAGAAGTGGGTCAGAAGAGGGTCAGAAGAGGGTCAGAAGAGGGTCAGAAGTGGGTCAGAAGAGGGTCAGAAGAGGGTCAGAAGAGGGTCAGAAGAGGGTCAGAAGAGGGTCAGAAGTGGGTCAGAAGTGGGTCAGAAGAGGGTCAGAAGTGGGTCAGAAGAGGGTCAGAGCTGAAGATGCCCTCACAGACGGTCAAAGAGACTCGATGGAATCACAGGACTAAAAAACCAAAGCATTTCAGAATTCTCTGGACAAAAGTGACTGAACTCTTCGTCTGAAATCTTGGATTGATCATCTCTGAAATCAGATTACTCAAATGTCATTTCAATAATCTGATAACTCCAGTAATCCGATCATGATCTGGTTCAAGACTGAAACTGTAATATTCTCATTCCTCTTTATTTATGTCGTCATGGTGTTTACTGTTTTGTCTTATTTATTCTGGTTTCCATGGCAGCGTCGGCCATGTTGGTCCTCCATGTCATTTCTGTGAAATGTCCAAATCCAAACGCCACATTGTGCGAAAGGAATAAACGGAAACTGATTTAAACCTCTGGGTTTGTTCGAGAAAGGCATGAATTTAGAGGAAATAAAACTCCAGAAACGAACAGCTCAGGACTGGGACTGGGACTGGGACTCGGGACTGGGACTCGGGACTGGGACTTGGACTGGGACTTGGGACTTGGATTTGGGACTTTGGACTGGGACTTTGGACTCGGGACTGGGACTTGGATTTGGGACTTTGGACTGGGACTGGACTTGGGACTGGGACTGGGACTTGGGACTTGGATTTGGGACTTTTGGACTGGGACTTGGGACTTGGACTTGGGACTCGGACCTGGGACTCGGACTTGGGACTCGGACTTGGGACCCGGAGGCCTGTGACTTTTTTTTGGAACATTCATAAAAATTATATAAATTACAAAAACTTGAGCTGTTTTTTGAAAGGACTTGAAGCTCAAAGTGTAGGACCTGGGTCTTGACCTGGGTCTTGATTTGGGTCTTGACCTGGGTCTTGATTTGGGTCTTGATTTGGGTCTTGACTTGGGTCTTGACTTGGGTCTTGACCTGGGTCTTGATTTGGTCTTGATTTGGGTCTTGAATTTGGGTCTTGACTTGGGTCTTGACTTGGGTCTTGACTTGGGTCTTGACCTGGGTCTTGATTTGGGTCTTGATTTTGGTCTTGACCTGGGTCTTGATTTGGGTCTTGATTTGGGTCTTGACTTGGGTCTTGACTTGGGTCTTGACCTGGGTCTTGATTTTGGTCTTGACCTGGGTCTTGATTTGGGTCTTGATTTGGGTCTTGACTTGGGTCTTGACCTGGGTCTTGATTTGGGTCTTGATTTTGGTCTTGACTGGGTCTTGATTTGGGTCTTGATTTGGGTCTTGATTTGGGTCTTTGGGTCTTGACTTGGGTCTTGACCTGGGTCTTGATTTGGGTCTTGATTTTGGTCTTGATTTGGGTCTTGGGTCTTGATTTGGGTCTTGATTTGGGTCTTGACTTGGGTCTTGACTTGGGTCTTGACCTGGGTCTTGATTTGGGTCTTGATTTTGGTCTTGACCTGGGTCTTTATTTGGGTTGGGTCTTGACTTGGGTCTTGACTTGGGTCTTGATTTGGGTCTTGATTTGGGTCTTGACTTGGGTCTTGACCTGGGTCTTGATTTGGGTCTTGACCTGGGTCTTGATTTGGTCTTGACTTGGGTCTTGACTTGGGTCTTGATTTTGGGTCTTGACTTGGGTCTTGTCTTGGGTCTTGATTTGGGTCTTTATTTGGGTCTTGACCTGGGTTTGATTTGGGTCTTGATTTGGGTCTTTATTTGGGTCTTGATTTGGGTCTTAACGTGGGTCTTGACTCGGGTCTTGACTTAGGTCTTGACCTGGGTCTTGATTTGGGTCTTGACCTGGGTCTTGATTTGGGTCTTGACCTGGGTCTTGACTTGGGTCTTGACCTGGTCTTGATTTGGGTCTTGATTTTTGGTCTTGATTTTGGTCTTGATTTGGGTCTTGATTTGGGTCTTGACTTGGGTCTTGACTTGGGTCTTGACCTGGGTCTTGATTTGGGTCTTGATTTTGGTCTTGACCTGGGTCTTTATTTGGGTCTTGACTTGGGTCTTGACTTGGGTCTTGATTGGGTCTTGACCTGGGTCTTGATTTGGGTCTTGACTGGGTCTTGATTTGGGTCTTGACTTGGGTCTTGACTTGGGTCTTGATTTGGGTCTTGACTTGGGTCTTGTCTTGGGTCTTGATTTGGGTCTTTATTTGGGTCTTGACCTGGGTCTTGATTTGGGTCTTTATTTGGGTCTTTATTTGGGTCTTGATTTGGGTCTTAACGTGGGTCTTGACTCGGGTCTTGACTTAGGTCTTGACCTGGGTCTTGATTTGGGTCTTGACCTGGGTCTTAACGTGGGTCTTAACGTGGGTCTTGACTGGGGTCTTGACTTGGGTCTTGACTTGGGTCTTGACTTGGGTCTTGACCTGGGTCTTGATTTGGATCTTGACTTGGGTCTTGATTTGGTCTTGATTTGGGTTTTGACCTGGGTCTTGACCTGGGTCTTGATTTGGGTCTTGACTTGGGTCTTGACCTGGGTCTTGACCTGGGTCTTGACTTGGGTCTTGACCTTGGTCTTGACCTGGGTCTTGACTTAGGTCTTGTTCTGGGTCTTGACCTGGGTCTTGATTGGGTCTTGACTTGAGCCTCATGGGAGTCTTTGAAAAGATCATGAGCCTTAACAACAACAACAACAACGACAACAACTTCAATGGAAGAACGGTCAAAATGCCGGCGCAGATTGGACAGTTCGAGTTGTCCCAAAGGTGAAATGTCGAGCGCAAACTGACATCAAATAAAATAAGAAAGGTTCTTCCGTTTTGCAGCGTGCTCTTTCCTGGTTCCGGCCTGACTCGGGTCCGTTCTCAAGTTCTTCGTGTAGGTTTGTATGTATTTTAGCCTGTGACACATGATGCTGAAGACCAAGGCTTACATTCCAGACTGAAGTGCCGTGAGATGACTGGAACATCTGCCTTCAGGTCCATCGTTTCAAGTCCTCCGCCGACTTCGTTTTGATGAATCGTGCGTTTGCTTTGAAGGCCCTAAACCAGCTGAGAAGTTCATATCTTCACGACGTGTGTGAATGTGCTGAGGATCTGAGTCAGTTCTTCTTCTTCTTCTTCTTCTTCTGCTCGGCGTCGTCACGATGCGGTGGCGCATTAGCCCGTCACTCGACACGCGGCGCTCCTGAACAAGTCCCAACACAACCGAGCGGTTAAAGTCTCTCCGCGCTCCGTCTCGCAGTCAAGCCTTGGGCGTTCTGAGGCTCCGGCGAAAATGATCATGTGATGTCACCGTTTCCATCGTTTAAACAAAAAGAACAACATTCTGCTTCAAACCGCCGGCGACGAAACACACGAGGAACATCTGAACATCTGTGGAATTAACATTCGTTCTGGTCTTTTACAGGTTATTTTATTAGTTACACTATAATAACTACACTTAATTAATCTTTGAGTTGAATGTTATGTATTATTATTATTGTTATTATTATTATTATTATTCTAGTTATTATTATTATAATTATTATTTGTATTACCTGAACCTAAACCTTAATCTAAACCTGCAACTAAACCTGAAACTAAACCTGAAATTAACCTGAGACTAAACCTGAAACTAAACCTGAACTAAACCTGAGACTAAACCTGAAACTAAACCAGGACTAGACCAGGACTAGACCAGGACTAGACCAGGACTAGACCAGGACTAGACCAGGATCAAACCAAGTCCAAGTCAGGACTAAAATGGCCTTAAAACGTTCAGCAAACGTCAAATTAAATCCTGGTTTTTTCGTATCGATTCTCGTGCAAATGAGAATCTCGTTTCGATACGAGTTCGAGTGGAGACACGATCATTCTTCTTTATCGCCATCATAAACCCGGAGTATTTTTATGGCTGCTTTGGTTGACTTGTGGGTGTGGCCTCTTCGATATTGACTCTTATCCTTTTGATAGAATTTGATAAAACTCCGGAAACACGGGCCGTATTTTACGATCCCATGGAAATGAGGGAAGCTTGTTTTGTTTTGCGGTGGTTGCTAAGCGGCTCCGGCTTAACTACCTGGTTTTCTTTTCTTTCAAACGCTGGGATGAAATGTACTTGACATATTTGCCCCTTCAGGGAAACTATATTGTTACAGGAAGTCAAGTGAAATGGTCACATTTTGGATTCGTCTGGCGCGTCATGTGATCTCAGGAAATCGTCTCAGGAACACGAGATAGTGAAACGGAAGAAACTGATCGGAAGTAAAGTCACTCTGGAATCTTGAATCGGTCAATCATATTTAATGAATCTTGTTTGCAGAGAATGAATTGTGGTGTTCCGCAAGGTTCTGTTTTGGGCCCTAAAGTCTTGATGTTGTGCGTTCTTAATGTTATTCTGTTTGTAGATGTTACTGCAGTTTATTGCTCGGACAAAATCAATCTGGTGATGGAGATGGACAGAGAACTTCACACACTCAAGAACTGGAATATGAAGACCTGGATAAGAGCAAGACAAAGTCTAATAAGTGAATGATGGTTTTTTTACGACCACGAGGTGCGTTATATAATTTCCCTTGAACTCATAAACGTTCTCCCACCACAAAGTCAACAGCTGGAGTCACCGAGCTAATCACAGTTTAATCTGCACCACGCCCGGGTTTAACACAGGGCATGCTAACGGCTAAAGCTAACGGCTAACAGGCCCCAGCACATTCCCCAGTGTGAGTCAGTTTCCACATTTGTATAAATCATGCTAGTTCATTAGCCTGTGTATATTTGTGTCATTTTACAGTGAGTTTCACAAAGAGGGAACGAGACTGGGGAAGGACACGCAGCAAACTGTGGACACACGTTAAATATGAGTTAGCCTCAATGTATGATCAGGTTTAATAATCATGACATCACACATATTTAAAAGGTGCACTGAGCAAGTCTCCATGAATGTTCCACAGTATGGCATTTAACTGCTCTATCTCATGGACTTGAATACAGGTCAGCTCTGCGGAGAGGTGCTCCCGCTCACAGTAAGAATGTCTTGTGGTATTTTTGAGCAATAAAACACGAGGAAATAAATGTTTGTTTGTTTTGTTGTTGTGTCTTTCATACTGAAGTCAAGTGTAATGCCATACTGCGGGACATTCCAGGCAAATCAATGGACTCTCAGAATCAGATTAGTTTAGTTTAGTCTTTGTTTGTTCTTTCCATTTGCAACAGGAAACAACATTCAGAGCTCGTTATTAACACAATCTCAGTAAAACACACATTACAACGGCAAAACTAAACGAAACAAAAAACTAAATTAGTTCATAAAGATACAAAAACAATAGGTTTTATTGTTAAAGTTCAAGTACAATTGAACGTGGCTGATTTAAGTTTCAAGTGAAATGTTGTATTTTTACAGACGATCACATTAGTCCTGTGCTCAGGTCTCTGCACTGCCCCCTGTGGCTCAGAGAAGAGACTTCAAAGCAGCTCTGCTTGTATACAAGTCTCTCCATGGCCTAGGCACCTAAAGTAACATCTCGGAACATGTTTAGTGCCTATGAACCATCTCGGACTCTGAGGACCTCAGGGCCCCGGCCTCCTGCTGGTGCCCAGAGTCAGGACTAAACACGGACCGGCCTCCTGCTGGTGCCAGAGATAGTCAGGACTAAACGTGGACCGGCCTCCTGCTGGTGCCCAGAGCCAGGACTAAACATGGACCGGCCTCCTGCTGGTGCCCAGAGTCAGGACTAAACATGGACCGGCCTCCTGCTGGTGCCAGAGTCAGGACTAAACATGGAACCGCTTGGCCTCCTAGCTGCGTGCCCAGAGTCAGGACAAAACATGGACCGGCCTCCTGCTGTGTGCCAGAGAGTAGTTGACTATAGGACATTGGATCGCAGGCTTTCTCAGCTGTGGTGCCAGAGTCAGGACTAAACATGGACCGGCCTCCTGCCTGGTGCCAGAGTCAGGACTAAACATGGACCGGCCTGCCTGGCTGGTGCCAGAGTCAGGACTAAACATGGGGAATGTGCGTTTCAGTTTTTATGCAGCTCAAATCTTGGAACCAGTCTCCCTGAGGATGTGAGGACAGGTTCTACTCTGGCATTGTTTCAAATCTAAACTAAAAACTGTTTTGTTTGGCTGAAATGACTGAAATGCTTTTCTTTGCACTCTTCTCTCTTTTATGTCTTGAACTATTTGACGGAGCCTGAAAATGGCACTTTTAAATTAAGGTTTTGTGACTTCTGTCACGTCTTTCCTGTCGTGTGAAGCACTTTGAATTGCCTTGTGCACGAATTGTGCTCTACAAATAAACTTGCCTTGCACAATCATAACGGAGAAGAGGATCTGGAAGTCTGTTCAGAGCAAAGTTTGACCTTTAAAAATGACATTTAAGAACAGGTTTTATTGCCATCGTCAGTGACCACATTTCACAAACTGGGAACTTCAGCAAGAAGTGCAACATAAACAAGGAGGAATAATAGTATAAACTATGAAAGAATAAAACAAAAGCGGACAAACACGATTACGGTCAGAACACGTCAGTGCCCAACGTTTGAGCAGAAGCCGCTCAAAAACAGTGTCATATTTGTGTCATTACTGTCCTCTCTGACCTTTGGCCCACATCGTGACGTGGACGAGCGTTCTCCGCACAAAGGGCTCGCGCAAACCGCTCATTATGCCCAAACCGGCAGAGTCACGGCCGCTGACACGGAGCGCTGCGTGTTTGGCTTCTGAAAAGACTTACTGGAGCCGCTCTTTTGTGTCTGAGCTGCTGATTGTGCTGTAATTGGTCGAACGGCTTGACGTGACGACGGCGCGGGTCATCGACGCGCCCGGCGTGGCGTTTGTGCGCGTCTGAGTCACGGCGTTCGAACGGAACGCTTTTGTGAGTGCGAGGTGAAGGGTTTTCAGACTGGGAAAGGAAGACGTATTTTAACTGTGAAACGAGTCCACTTCCTCAAAGCCACTCGGGCGGGCACACGGGTCCTGGTTTAGTCCTGGTTTGGGCCTGGTTTGGGCCTGGTTTGGGCCTGGTTTGGGCCTGGTTTGGGCCTGGTTTGGGCCTGGTTTGGTCCTGGTTTGGGCCTGGTGAGCCCAGTTTAGACCTGGTTTGGGCCTGGTTTAGTCCAAACTCTGTCACGTTCCTCTCTTTAAATGCAGCACAAACAGACCCATAACACATTAATGACATTGTTATTACGCCTCACACCCGTTATTACACCTCACACCCGTTATACACCTACACCTCACACCCGTTATTACACCTCACACCCGTTATTACACCTCACACCCGTTATTACACCTCACACCCGTTATTACACCTTACACCCGTTATTACACCTCACACCCGTTATTACACCTCACACCCGTTATTACACCTCACACCCGTTATTACACCTTAACCCAGTCGTCCGTGGGGACAAAACATGAATTTGGCAGCTTTTAGTCGGACGATTTCATCCAATTATAAAATGTATAAATGTGCTAAAAACGTGTCTTTAAACGCTATGAAGCTCTCCGGAAACGCACGTGAAGCGTCCGCGGCTGCGTGTTCTCGCCAGCTCTCGGTGGCTTCCCTGGCGTGTCTAATTTGGGCCTGGTGGTTTCAGAAGTCGCCGCCGCTCGACACAAAAGCATCTGGAGAATGTTCTTCAGAGGAGACTCCCTGCCCGGCGTCACGGCAGACGAGACGACAAACCGGCGGAGCGACTTCTGCAGAACTTGAACGTGTCGCGTTGTAAAAACACGACAGTCACAATAAACCACGTCGCTGCGGCTGAGGCTTTCTTTAAACTGCTTCCAAAGCCTGTCCAAAGACAAACTGCTTCAATACTTTCGATATCATGTAGACCAGGTTCTGCAAATGTGTGAAAATGATGAGATGTTCTGCTGCTCCACAACACCAACTGTGACTGACTCAAGTGTGCAAACGCTGCCGTGATCTGCTCGAAACACAAGCGGCTACAACCGAACACGGGGTTTGGACCCGGCATCCGAAATAACAGATTTCCAGCGTCGCTCTGCGGATTCATGCATACATGTGAATGTATGCATGTGAATGAATGCATGTGACTGAGAATGAATGCATGTGAATGAATGCATGTGACTGAGAATGAATGCATGAGACTGAGAATGAATGCATGTGACTGAGAATGAATGCATGTGAATGAATGCATGTGACTGAGAATGAATGCATGTGAATGAATGCATGTGACTGAGAATGAATGCATGTGAATGAATGCATGTGACTGAGAATGAATGCATGAATGAATGAGAATGAATGCATGTGAATGAATGCATGTGACTGAGAATGAATGCATGTGAATGAATGCATGTGACTGAGAATGAATGCATGTGAATGAATGCATGTGAATGAATGCATGTGACTGAGAATGAATGCATGTGACTGAGAATGAATGCATGTGATTGAATGCATGTGAATGAATGCATGTGACTGAGAATGAATGCATGTGAATGAATGCATGTGAATGAATGCATGTGAATGAATGCATGTGAATACTAGAGACGTGCCAAAGGTGTGCGAGCGTTTAGAGTGGATTAGACACACGTCATTCCTCCTTTTAGAACTGTGAACCCTTTGACTCCTCCCAGCTCAGGGGAATCTCCTCTGGGTTAGACCTGGTGTAGTCCTGGTGTAGTCCTAGTTTAGTCCTGGGTTAGACCTGGTTTTGACCCGGTGTAGTCCTGGGATAGATCTGGTGTAGTCCTGGTCTAGTCCTGGTCTAGTCCTGATGTAGTCCTGGTTTAGTCCTTGGTTAGACCTGGTTCAGTCCTGGTTTAGATCTGGTTTAGGATTCTGTTTGGCATTAAACGTATCTCCATGGAGACAAGCATGTGACTAGGCCAGGTTCTTGTGTATATTTCGGAGTAATAATACATGTAGTTTAATACCACACTGTGGAACATTCCGGGAGACAAGCAAGAAAGTTACACACTGCAGCTTTAAATGAGTCTTAATGCAGGGGGTCCAAACCTTTTTCACCAAGGGCCGAAACCTGTTCAGAGCAGAGGGCCACAGACCACCCAACAGTGAAGCGACTCGATGGGTCTCCACGCCTTTGATAAGACTTGGAACATTAATATTAGTGAATATTAATAATATAAACCTAATATTAGGTTCATGATAATATTAGTAACCTAATATTAGGTTCATAATAAGATTAGTAACCTAATATTAATAATATTAGTAACCTAATATTAGGTTCCTAATAAGATTAGTAACCTAATATTAATAATATTAGTAACCTAATATTAGGTTCCTAATAATATTAGTAACCTAATATTAGGTTCCTAATAATATTAGTAACCTAATATTAGGTTCATAATAATATTAGTAACCTAATATTAGGTTCCTAATAATATTAATAACCTAATATTAGGTTCCTAATAATATTAGTAACCTAATATTAGGTTCCTAATAATATTAGTAACCTAATGTTAGGTTCCTAATAATATTAGTAACCTAATATTAGGTTCATAATAATATTAGTAATCTAATATTAGGTTTATATTAATATTATTAACCTAATATTAGGTTCATATAACGTCAAAATGATTGAATTTGTCCAATTTTACAGTAAAAAATGCGACTTTTTGTTGTTTGGAGCCACTTAGCATGAAGCCGGAGGGCCAACAAGAATTGGTCTGAGGGCCAGATTTGGCCCCCGGGCCGTGGTTTGGACATGCATTTCTCTGGGGTTCTTCCGTTCACGTCCAGAGGTGTGGGTGGAGTGTCCTGCCCAAAGGCACAACGACAGCCTCAAGTCAGAATGTGATGAAGAACAAAAGGTGTTTTAGTTTGTGTTGGACTCGTCTGAGTCTGGAACTCTGCAGTCGGTGCAGGGAAAGGGCGTGGCGTTCAGTGGGCGTGGCTCCAACGTCACTACACCAGGTCTAAACCAGGTCTAAACCAGGTCTAAACCTGGTCTACAGCAGGTCTAAAGCAGGTCTAAACCAGGTCTAAACCAGGTCTAAAGCAGGTCTAAAGCAGGTCTAAAGCAGGTCTAAACCAGGTCTAAACCAGGTCTAAACCTGGTCTAAACCTGGTCTAAACCAGGTCTAAACCTGGTCTAAAGCAGGTCTAAAGCAGGTCTAAACCAGGTCTAAAGCAGGTCTAAAGCAGGTCTAAAGCAGGTCTAAAGCAGGTCTAAACCAGGTCTAAAGCAGGTCTAAAGCAGGTCTAAACCAGGTCTAAACCTGATCTAAAGCAGGTCTAAACCAGGTCTAAACCTGATCTAAAGCAGGTCTAAACCAGGTCTAAAGCAGGTCTAAAGCAGGTCTAAACCAGGACTAAAGCAGGTCTAAACCAGGACTAAACCAGGTCTAAACCAGGTCTAAACCTGATCTAAAGCAGGTCTAAACCTGGTCTAAACCAGGACTAAACCAGGACTAAACCAGGTCTAAAGCGGGTCTAAAGCAGGACTAAACTAAACAGGACTAAACTAGGACTAAACTAGGACTAAACTAGGACTAAACCAGGACTAAACTAAAGCAGGACTAAACCAGGTCTAAACCAGGTCTAAAGCAGGTCTAAAGCAGGTCTAAACCAGGTCTAAACCAGGTCTAAAGCAGGTCTAAAGCAGGTCCTAAAGCAGGTCTCTCTAACAACCAGGTCTATAACCAGGACTAAAGCCAGGACTAAAGCAGGTCTAAAGCAGTCTAAACCAGGTCTAAAGCAGGTCTGAAAGCAGGTTCTAAACCAGGTCGTAAACCCAGGACTAAAGCATGACTAAAGCAGGTCTAAAGCAGGTCTAAACCAGGTCTAAACCTGGTCTTAAAACCTGGTCTAAACCAGGCCTAAACCAGGTCTAAACCAGGACTAAACCAGGTCTAAGCAGGTCTTAAAGCAGGTCTAAAGCAGGTCTAAAGCAGGTCTAAACCAGGTCTCTAAACCAGGTCTAAACCGGACTAAAGCAGGGACTAAAGCGGGCCGGTCTTGAGGACCTCCTACAGATGCAGGTGAAAGGTCTCGACGCTCTTATCTAATGCTGAATCTCTAAAATCACAAAACGCTCTGGTCGACCTCAGAAACATTCTTCAGCGACACTTTTGCTTTCTTGTCGAATCTTTGAACAGAATCTCATTATTAAAGCTCTCATCGTGAAACATTTCGACAAAAGATCTATGACCTGACGAAGCGAATAAAAGAACCCGTGTCTTTACTGAGCATGTTGCACGGATCCCAAACCACACGCACAATTCCATGGGACCTTTCTCTCACAGCGTTCCAGTCAAACTGAGGCTTCCATTCGATTGAGATGAATTCTGCAACAAGCGAAACCAGCGACATCTCTGAAGTCGATGAAGGGGCGGGCCAGCAGCAGAGTTTAGTAGACTGAACACACTGATCTCCTGGTGGGAAAAACACTCTAAACGCTACCGCACGCCTGCTGAACAATTTAAAGTTTAGAGCGTTTAAAGCGTTAAAGTGTTAAGAGCATTTAGAGTCTTAAACGCTTTAAATGCTCTTAACACTTAAAAATTCTAAATACTGTAAACGCTTTAAATGCTCTTAACGTTCTAAAGGCTCTAGCGCTTTAACGCTTTAAGTTTAAAGTTTTTAGAGCGTTGAAAGCGTTTTAAAGTGTAAGAGCATTTAGAGTCTAAACGCTTTAAATGCTCTTAACACTTAAAACATTCTAAATACTGTAAACGCTTTAAATGCTCTTAACGTTCTAAAGGCTCTAGCGCTTTAAACGCTTTAAGTTTAAGGTTTAGAGCGTTTAAAGCGTTTAGAGCGTTTACGCTCTAAACGCTCTAAACGCTCTAAACACTGCAAACACTCTAAAATGCTCTTAAAGCTGTCGCCCGGGTTAAGCGCTCTAAACGCTCTTAACGTTCTTAATGCTCTAAACGCTCTTAACGTTCTAAATGCTCTAAACACTCTTAACGATCTAAACGCTCCAAACACTCTAAATGCTCTAAAAGCTGTTGCTCGGGTTAAGCGCTCTAAACGCTCTTAACGTTCTAAATAATCTAAGCGCTCTAAACGCTCTTAACGTTCTAAATAATCTAAGCGCTCTAAACGCTCTTAACATTCTAAATGCTCTTAATGCTCTGAACGCCCTAAATGCTCCAAACACTCTAAATGCTCTAAAAGCTGTCGCCCGGGATAAGCGCTCTAAACGCTCTTAACGTTCTAAATGCTCTAAACGCTCTTAACGTTCTAAATGCTCTAAGCGCTCTAAACTCTCTTAACATTCTAAATGCTCTAAACGCTCTTAACATTCTAAATGCTCTAAACGCTCTTAACATTCTAAATGCTCTAAATCCTCTTAATGCTCTAAACGCCCTAAATGCTCCAAACACTCTAAATGCTCTAAAAGCTGTTGCTCGGGTTAAGCGCTCAAAACGCTCTTAATGTTCTAAATGCTCTAAGCGCTCTAAACGCTCTTAACATTCTAAATGCTCTAAGTGATCTAAATGCTCTTAACATTCTGAATGCTCTAAGTGCTCTAAACGCTCTTAACATTCTAAATGCTCTAAACGCTCCTAACATTCTAAATGCTCTAAACGCTCTTAACATTCTAAATGCTCTAAATGCTCTTAATGCTCTAAACGCCCTAAATGCTCCAAACACTCTAAATTCTCTAAAAACTGTTGCTCGGGTTAAGCGCTCTAAACGCTCTTAACGTTCTAAATGCTCTAAGCGCTCTAAATGCTCTAAGCGCTCTAAACGCGCATAACGTTCTAAATAATCTAAGCACTCTAAACGCTCTTAACGTTCTAAATGCTCTTAATGCTCTAAACGCCCTAAATGCTCCAAACACTCTAAATGCTCTAAAAGCTGTCGCTTTTGTCGTTAAGCGCTCTGAACGCTCTCTAAAGTTTAGAGTCTGAACGCTCTGAGGAACGGCCCGTAGCGACAGTGGAGCTCATGTTCTCCTCGTCCTGTGCTCAGACGATTAGAGCTTCTGGAGTTTGGAGCTGTCGGCACACGTTTGTTTTTGTCCGTTTAGATAATAATGAGGATTTTTCCCGGTTGAATTCCGAGATGTGGTTTTAGGAGAGAGAAACCACAGCGTGTCTGAACGGCTCGGGATCGTTAAGAACTCTACTTTTGTGTGTTACAGAGTTATTACAGGGCACGATGTGTTCACGGACCGCTTCAGGGCTCAGGCATTTCACCCTCCTCGTGATATATTGTATTTGCTTCGGGGGAATATTAATTTTGACTGTTGTGATTTTCTCTTCACTTTATTTATTGAACACGTTTCACAAATGGTTTCCAACGTGACACTCATAACAACGAGAAACAGCAAATCGCCTCAAGTACGTGGAGCGAAATGATGCAGAAATTATTATTCATTTTGGACATTTTTTGTTAATTATTATTTATTTTGCATTTGTTTTTATTATTATTTATTTTGAACAGTTTTTTAACATAATTATTTATTTAGATTTTTTTTAAATTATTATTATTTATTTTGAACAGTTTTTTAACATCGTTATTTATTTAGAAGGTTTTTTTTTAGAAATTCATATTTATTTTGAACAGTTTCTTTTTATTATTATTTATTTTGAACAGTTTTTTTTTATTATTATTTATTTTGAACAGTTTTTTTAAAAAAAAACAATTTTATTTTAATTATTATTTATTTTGAACAGGTTTCAAAAATTATATTTATTTAGCAAATTTTTTATTATTTATTTTTATGACTTATTTTTATTTTGAGCAGAATGTGTGAAATATAAAATAAGGGTCCGCATGTGTCAGTTTTATATCATCTTATCTCATAATGTCTGTGTAAATGTGTTTTTATGGATTGGTTAGTTTTATTGAATGTTTTATTTGTGTTTTAGTTTCCTGTGTTTGTTTGTTGTTTATTTTGTGTTTTTTGTCGCTGTATAACTAAAGAAAATGAATGAATGATCCTGAGGTAGACTTGGTTTGGTCCTGGACTAATCCTAAAAGGCCTAAAAATGACTTTACTTCTATAGAAATAAAGATAGACTGTTAAAAATGACACTGCCGCAGCAAAAATATAAAATAATGCTAATAAACTTGTTCTATTGCAGCTCATAAAGGGTTTTAACTGGGAAAAGTGAATCATAAACTGACCAAATTTGACACTTTCTGTGAGCCCTGGCGCTCCTCCGTGTTTTTACAGCGTCTGTGTGTCATCTCCGGTCACACATTCCTCACATTCTCCCCTCAGACTTTGTCCCGGGTCGCGCCGCTGACTCGCCGCGTCTGCGCCCTGTCTGCGCCGTGACAGAGCCAAGACCGGACCTGCACTGGGGACCCCGGCGGGACCAACGCCGGGGCCTCCCGAATCCGGGTCTCGTTACCGTCCTGCTCCGATAAAGGACACGCAGAGTGAGGTCAGACACGCGTGGGCCGACGACCACCGGCGGCACTGACACGGAACAGGCAAAACGTGCGGCGCACCTCGACCTACCGGGAACTCGCTCCGGTGGGACGGTGTAAATATGGAACGCGGGGGACAATTTACACCTGGAAATACAAATACGTTTGTTTTGAATGACTTCTTCGAGCTTTGGACCCATGTTGCCCCTTCAAAAACACAGCTGGAGTTGTAGTTAGCAGTAGTTAGCAGTAGTTAGCAGTAGTTAGCTCTATTCACACACATTAACCCTGTTCCTCTTGCTCTGAGCCTCACAAAAACATTCAGGTTCAACGTTCACACATTTCCGACTCCAACTCACGTTCGTTAGCTTACGTTAGCATGTCGGGGCAAGCAAGCTTTTGTTTATTTCCCTGTGGTGAGTCCTGACTCTTGAGGGAACGCCTGAATGAGAGAAAGTCGCGTGTGGTTTTCGGTAAGTTCGAAAACGCCAGAAGCCAAAAGCAAAGGAACAAGATAAACAAGCAGATACTGCACGTGTCCTTTAATACATGTGAAATAAGGTTAATTCAATAAAACGCGTTCCGAAGCCGGGTACCGTTAGCGTGTTAGCTCCAATGGATTTCCAATGGGAGCGTTAGCGTTAGCCACGGAGTTAGCATTAGCCTCCAAGCGTCACAAACTATGAAAAACCAGGACCGCATGTGACCGTTAGCGATTAGCGCGTAAACATTTCTTAAATCTAAGGTTATTCTGGACAATAATGCACCAAAGAAACGTAGCATGTTTGTTTTTCTCACCACAAATCCTACAATAATAAGTGAACTTTAGAAACTATAGGGTGACGCTAGCGATTGGAAAATGCAACAAATATACAAACAACAACATAAATATCTGTACATAAAAAAGATGATTTTTCCATTCAAGCTCGACTTTAGTTTACTTCAGCCAATCCTCATCACTTAATGTTCTGGTCTCTCAGGTTGAAAACAGATCAATACGACTGAACTCAGATCTGTTTTTTTTCCTACAAACATAGATTTTGTATCAGCGATTTCCCGTTAAAGAAACATCCCGAGCGTTTCCAGAATCCTGCTCCAAATAAAGCTGTTTACGTGCGGTTTATCTCCTTTGTTTCTCTGTCGTGTCGTGATCTGAAGAGAAAAGGTCTGAAACCGAAACCAAACGTGAAAGAGAAGAAAACCCAGACTTACTCCAAACCTAAGTGTGTCAGAGAATCTTACAATCGACTCAAAAGCGCCGAACCCCTTTTAATCCCCTTTATTCATGGCCACAAAAGTATCATGTTTTTATGTTAAATATTGCTGCATTTTTCTCTTTCAGATGTTGATTGAATCCATTACTTCCGTCTAATCCAGGTATGTCCAAACTACAGCCCGGGGGCCAAATCTGGCCCTCAGACCAATTTTTGTTGGTCCTCCAGCTTCCTGCTAAGTTGATCCAAGCAACAATAACGTGATATTAATGTTCCAAGTTTTATTAAAGGTGTGGAGGCCCATCGAAACTTGGTCAAATGCAAAATTTCTAATGATTCACTTCATTGTCGAGCTGGCTGTGCCTCTCTGCTCCGCATAAGTTTGGACGGCCCTGGTCTAATCCGACATTTTAGGGCAAATTTGCGTGTTTTTCAGGCCAAATTGCAAGTATAAAATGACTTAAATGTACGTGTGTTTTTTCCCCCAGTAAATTTGCTACAAACTCAAAAATCTTCTCTCCCAAAACGCCATCGAACGAGACGACGGCGTGGGTCTTACGCAACATCGCATGCCTTTGTGCCGCCGCAGACAGGTCCAACTCTCGTGTTTCCTCTTTGAAAATGTTCCGGAAACATACACTAATCTAAGCTCGTGACACATGAGCAGGTGTGACCCCAAACGCACATTTATTTAGGTCTAACATCGGGCTGCGGACAGAGAACTGAGGCTCTTATCGCGTCCGAGGTGTGTGTTTGGTCTGAGCGATGAACTATTGACGTTTACTTTCACTTTGAGCATAATATTTGGCAGCGAGCGTGGCGCAATCAGCTGACATACCCCACTGTACCTAAATATTGTCCCGTTTCCGACACAAGGCAGAGGAGGTTTAGCTTTGGAAAAACTCTGAGCGGCTCGTTCCATATTTGACCCGTTCGCCAGACTTTAAGAGGATCACGGTATTCTTTTAAAGGATTATAACATGCGATACAGGTCTAGACAAGATACAAAGACTGTACAAAATAATGTGTGGGATTTGAGATGCAGAGACGTGGAACAAGAAGTCATTGTTTTTGATTCAAATGTATTTTGTGGAAACGCTTGAAGCACTGCGACGCTTCTCGGCCACACTTTGGAAGAGCTCGGTACGGCACACGTTCTGTCGCCGCTGGGCATTGTAGCTCAAAGAAACGAGAAGGTGGCTAGGGGTTCTGTTGCGGCGCTGGACGATCCGGAGAAGGCTGCGTGATCAGAATGCGGTGACGGGACTTTTAAAAACACGCTGATCTCATGTTCAAAACTGAGAGAGAGCGAGGTTTTGAGCGAGAGAAAACACAAGCTCATTTAAACATCATCGAATGGAACAAAATGCATTCCGTAACGTTCAGTTCATCTCTCCCGGAGCGTGATTGTGTAAAAGTACTCCGCATTATGTACTTGAAGGTCCTAACATCGTTCACTCGTCAAAAACATAGCTGTTTACGAGCTCGTCTTCCCAAAACACTCAAAAACACTCGCGTTATAATATCACACATTTGTGATTTTGAGATCTGGACGTCGCCTGTGCGGTTTTTAAGTCCATAAATCATCACAGACTTTGCATTTCTGACTCAAATCACCTTCATTACAACTGTGTGTTTACAGTAGCATGTTGGGGCGAGCTAGCTTTTGTTTATTTCTTCATGGTAATTCCCTTTGTAGATGGGAATAGATAGAAACGAGCCAAACAACACACCTCCGGATCAAGACACGCTCGTAAACACTTTTCACGGAGCGAACACGTGTGAATGAAGATAAACACAACTTCAGACCTGTTTCTGACGAAGCGCAGAGGAAATATGTGCCCTTCGACAACTGTACCACTCTGAACGCGTGCCAAGAACTGCAGCCGCGTCTCCGAGTCTAAACACACGTGAGATAAGGTGCCGCTCAGAGCTCTGAAGCCACCTCGGCCTCTCACCAGGTCATTAAAGCCGTCTTACATCCACGCTAACAGAAGCTGATCTGGTTCCACTGGTTTTTGAGTAAATTATTGTCATTAGACCGATGCCGTCTCCGTGTTATCGTCGACTTAACCCCTGAGAGGCCGGCGCGAGACGTTGGCGCCTGTGCGACTTTTCGCCCCAAATCGAGCAGGGATGGACAATGTGTCGGCGGCAATATCGACATCAACCCGTGGAGATCGGTGACTGGGTCGTGTTCATGGGACGCCGTCGTCTGAAACAGGTCCGAATCCTGTTGTTGACCTTGTTTACGGTTCATGCCTCGGCAATTACTGGGCCGATCCACATGAAACAAGAACTGGCACAAAAGTTCAACGTCTTCATCACGCCGGCACAAGCAAGCGCAAGGGAAATCATTTGTTCACAACAGCCTCAGAAAGTGGTGCCATCGCTCAAAAGGCCTTTGAGACGCGTTTCAACTATCTGTTCTCGGCTGAAACAAAGCCATTCTTACCGTTTAAGCAGCGCGCAGGACAATGAGCGAGGCAGTTTCAGCAGGAGGAGACCACCAGCCGCGAGAGAGAAGTCCGATTAATCTACTGAACACAGGAAAATAACAATTAGCTGAGCCCCTCGTCTTTAAAATATGTAAACGTGTTAATCTTTTAAACGCGTGTTAGTCTTTTAAACATGTGTTATTGTGTTGGTGGATTCCGACACAAAAATAGCATTGTTCTGATTTGAACCCGAACCACATCGAGAGTGTGTTTTCTCCCTGTGAAACGTTGAGCTTTGCAGGTACAACACTAACTAACGTTTTGGAGCTTTTAAAGGGGCACTATGTAACTTTGTTGGTGGACAAAAGTTACATAGTGCATCTTTAGTCATGTGTAATGTCGTTTCTTTGTCATAAACATACCCAGAGTGGTGTTTTGTTTCATTTAACACACTTTTAACCATATTAATATGGTTTTCCCTTCTAAACCACTCAAAGTTGTATTTACAGTGATTCATGTATATCTAAGTTATCTTTATTCTCCTGCAGACATGACGCCATTGCTCCATCAGTCCAGGTTTTCTTAAACAGTGACACAAACGTAGGATTCAGCAGCGTCGCGTAACCATTTTGACTCAAGTGAAAAGAAAATCCTCCAGTGCAAAACAGTCCGGCAGTGCGGCCTTGTTTTGTTAAAGTCCTTAAAATGTCAAAAATATAACATCAAATTCCACGGGTGTCGTAGATTAGAACTATATGGCAGACAAAAGCAGAATAGTTCTTCCTTAAAGATGAAAAGTATAAAAGTTGTAGGTCTGAGAACAGTCACTCATCTCCTGTCTCGACCTGAGCCTGAGGCGGCGCTAACAGAGCGTGTCAGAAGTGTGTCCAAGTGTTTGTTTATCTGCTGCTCATTTGGCAGTCTGTCAATTTGGATGACTTTTCTGCGTGTTTTGTCTCTGTTGGCATCTTACCCCCCGGGCCTGTCATGACGCTGAGGGCTTTAGTGCTGGTCTTTGCCCTGTTTTAGCTCAGTTAGCGTATTAGCGTTTATCCTTGGGCCAAGCCTGACCCTGATGTTTTGTGTTTGTCTTTACCTTATTTTAGCTCTGTTAGCGTATTAGCGTTTAGCCTTAGGCCTAGCATGACTCTGATATGTTTTGCGTTTTTCTTTACCTTATTTTAGCTCAGTTAGCGTATTAGCGTTTACCCTTGGGCCTAGCCTGACCCTGACATGGTTTGTGCTTGTCTTTAGCCTATTTTAGCTCAGTTAGAGTATTAGCGTTTACCCTTGGGCCTAGCATAACTCTGATATGTTTTGTGTTAGTCTTTACCCTGTATTAGCTCAGTTAGCATGTTAGTGTGATCAAGTATGACTCTAATATGTTTGTCCCTTTATATCGGAAACCCTTTTAGTACATTTAGCTCAACAGTGCGTTCAAGGCAGAAATAATGTATTTTCAAATCATTATTTGTAAGTTTATTGTATATAACATACAATATACAAGTATATTTATCATGTTTATTGATATTTATTAATTTATTTCACACGCTCCAAACTCCATAGTTTTATATCTCTATTTTCAGCTAACAGTTAGCTGCCGCAGCAAACGTGCTCATATTTACTGCCGTGAAATGGCAAAAATCGTGCTTTACTTTTATCAGATTGCTCGGTTGAAACATTTAAGGGGGCTCCATGTGCGATTGGTTTGTTTTTGCCTGTGTTTTTCCAAATCTCAAAACCAATAAAACACTGAAAGAGAGGTAAAGCCAAAGGGACAAAAAGGGGTTTCCGGTACAAAAGGGGTGTTATTACCCGATTTGGCACAGTTTTCAAACTGCGTACACCCTGGAAAAAAACTGATACGGCTACGTTTGATAATAATGAGCTATAAAGGTCAGTTGTGTTTCGCTTTCTAAGATCAAAATATGTGAAGTAGTCACATAACTAACTCACTGTCTGAGCACTACTGAGCACACAGCGGGACTGGCAGTGTGCAGCTCAGTTTGCGTGTTTTTTTTTTTTTATCTTTTATTACAGTTTGCGTGTTAGCGTGGGCCTAGCATGACTCTGATGTGTTTAGTGTGTTTATTTGTCCCACAATGGGGAAATTGCAGTGTTGAAACACAGTTTAGGCACAGAAACACAGAAACACAGAGGGGAAAAATAAAAACAGATAACTTCCTTAAAAATATACTTAAATCTTGTATAAATATAAGAGCAAAAAATGTAAATTAAAATAATAGAAAAATGACAGCTCAGTGAGCATGGGCTTAGCATGACTCTGATGTTTTTTCTGTGTGTTTGAACTAAATTAGCTTGGGTTTAGTGTGACTCTGATGTATTGTGTGTGCTTTAGCTCAGTTAGCGTGTTAGCGCTGGGGTCAGCCCTATTTTCCCCGGTACCTATGTTCCCCGAGACCTGGGTTAGGGTTAGGGTTTGGGTTATATGCTGCTATATTCCATGCTGTAAAACCGTACATTTATGCAGAACTATTGGGGATGTGGAACCTGAACCTGTAGCCTATACTAGTATTAGCGTAGTTCCCCCGTTCATAGAGAAGGGAACATAGGTACCCGATGTGTTCTGTGTGTGGTTTAGCTCAGTTAGCGTGGACCTAGCGTGACTCTGCTGTACTTTGTGTGTGTTTTAGCTCGGTTAGCGTGTTAGCGTTGGCATAGCGTGACTGCTGTGCTTTGTGTGTGCTTTAGCTCGGTTAGCGTGTTAGCGTAGGCATAGCGTGACTCTGCGTTTCTTTGAGTGTGCTTTAGCTCGGTTAGCGTGTTAGCGTAGGCATAGCGTGACTCTGCTGTGCTTTGTGTGTGTTTTAGCTCAGTTAGCGTGTTAGCGTAGGCATAGCGTGACTCTGCTCTGCTTTGCGTGTGCTTTAGCCCGGTTAGCGTGTTAGCGTGGGCCTAGCGTGACTGTGAGCAGACACATGTGTTTCCTCTGAGCACAAACGCGGTGAGCTCATGTCGCCGTGGGTCTGGGGCTAATGCGGCGCGCGTGGAATGTGGAGATGGACAAGATCAGCCGGAATGATGTCACACGCCAGAAACATCACCTCCGCACTCTGGTCTCACAGCAAGTATGGCCCTGCTGGTTCATCTTCCAGGATCCAGGCTCAGATCTGGTCCACACCGCTCCTGACAGGCTGAGCCCAGGGCCCGGCCGGGTTGTGGCGTTCAGGGTCACTTGGCGTCTACGGGAAAATGCTCTCAGCGTCGGAAGTTTTGATTTTTTTTTGACAATTCACACTTCACTCCAAAGACTCAAAAGACCTGTCTGTTTGTGCCTGCGAGAGTCAGTGGGTCATGCCGCGCCCACCGTTCCCCCGGCGACAAAAGCGCCAGTATTTCAGGAGTCGACATGTCAGCTGATTCATTTAGTCAAACATTTAAACAAATGCTTTTCACCAGAACGTCACCATGACTGTGCTTAAAACAACCCCCAAACCAAACACAAAGTACTTTTTAACACTTACAGCCCAGTTCAAAGATGCTGCAGAAAGTACTTTTCACTCTCTGATGTCAGGGAAGTGTCTGGGGAGTTGGAGAGCGGAGGACGAAACGCAGATAAAAGCAGGTCAGTTGCAGGTTCCAGGAACTGAGACGACTTGTTGAGTAATCGTGTGCAGCGAGAACTACGAAGTACTCTGAAGTACTGGTCATTTCATATGGAGATATTCGTGTCCCCGTGGCTGTAGTTGAAAGTAACAAAGTAAAAGTACTGTACTTTAAAGTCCATGTGACGGGTTGAACGCCACATTTCCCTAAAACGCACGGAACACGTTTATATTTCAGATTTGACTCAACATTTAGCCCGTTTGTGTAAAGTTTATAACTGTACTTCCTGGTCGGACACGAGCACAAATATGACACAGGCAGAGGTCATTCCACAGCTTTTACCTAGCAACCAGACTGTAAACAAGAGCCAGAATCCACATGAATGACACGACAGTTCTGATCCGACACACAATAACACCATAGAACACCTTTATTTAGTCCAACGGCGGTTTAAACTGTCAGTTAGTGTGTCAGTTAAGTGTCAACTGTGTCGCACACTGATGACATCACAGAGGGAGTCAGCTCCACTTCCTGTCAGTTTAATCTCTTATTTTCCGTCACAAACTGCACCTTAACGGAAGCAAAACGGTGATGAACATTTACCACAGGTTCTTTACCACCAAACTGAGACAGAATTTAGAAAAAACTTGAGAACCGTCATGTGCACTTTAATGTATGATTATAAAGCAGGTAAAAGCCGCTGTGCGACGCGGTGAGGACAGTAGCACATTCATGAAGACATCTCAGCAACATTTGAGAGTCCCAAGTCTCAGCTTTGAGCAAACGCAATCACGCTTCATGAATGAGCAAGAAAACAGCTTCTAATGACCAAAACTCATCACGGTCACACTTTCGCTTCCAGGGATCTCCAAATCTGCGTGAAGGACTTGCACTTTTTCACTCTTTAAAGTGCATTGTCAAAGGTGTACGTCAGTAGAATGTTCTGTGTGATTGTTTCTTTGCTTGGCTATCGGAGGGGATCGAGTTGAACGGGAAAGGGTCTCACTTCTGAACCCGTGTGCGTTTTGGTTTCTCTGATCAACGCCGTTTGTGTTTTCCACTTCCCTGAGATCTTCGTGTTTTGAAGCGTCTCCTCTGATCTCCGCCTTCCTTCCCGCTCGCGTCCTGCTGCTTAACGACGCGTCCCTCTCATTCCGGCCTTTTTGTTTGGGGTTCGGCGAAAGGCACCCGGCGGCGCGTCCCACCTGGAAGCACTCTCAGAGGTCAGAGGTCGAAGCCATCGAGGCGGCGACGGCGTGCAGACGACTTCGGCGTTCAGAGCCGGCGGTTTGTTGTTGCGGTGAAGCAGAGCGCGCTTTAAAAACACAGAGGAGAGCCTTTTGTGAACGTTTCAGGGTTCATCTGAGCTCGTGACACCAAGGACCATGAACCCGTCGTTTTTGTGCTATTTGGATTATACCAGTTTCTATGGGACCAGAAGGTGGATTTGGTGGTGAATCATGACTTTCACTGTTTGAAGATGAAGATACTCGTGACGCAGGGCTATTCAACCTAAGGCCCGGGGGCCAAATCAGGCCCGTCAAGCAATTTAATCCGGCCCACGACCCATCTTCCAAATGTTGAAAACAATAAAATAAAAATCTTGTTTAACTGGTTTAACTCTGAGGTAGCACTCGATTAGACCTGGTTTGGTCTTGGGTTTAGTCCTTGTTTGTTTCTGGGTTAGTCCTAGTTCAGACCTGGCTGGTTCTAGTCTAGTCCTAACTTAATTCTGGTTCAGTCCTGGGTGGGTGAGCAATGTTGGTATAAGTATTTTGTACGTTATTTCTCGCAAAAATTGAATCTAGCACTAGTTATTTTTATGTATTAACCGGGCCGGATTAAAGTGCTTGACGGGCCTGATCTGGCCCCCGGGCCTGAGGTTGAACAGTCCTAATCCGCCTCCTGCTCGTCCCATTTCGATGTCCGGAATGTTCCACAGCCCAGATACGTGACTAATAATGACGACAGACTGTGTTTCCAAACATGGGCCGCGTTCCCAGCCTCCCTCTGCGTTTGGCTGTCACCGCGGCGATAAGACCCTTTCGGAGAAGCGGCGGCGCTCTCCTGCACGCCTTCTCAAAACAGGGCCTGAAGCGGCGGGTCAAAAAAACAGTCTGATAAACGTGAGGTCAGGCCCGCTTTTGGATCAGACCGACACAAAAACCACAGGAGGAATCCAGGGTCCCAAGGTCTTTGTCTGAGTGTTGAGTCTGAGACGGCCACCAAAACAAGCGGGGGGCTTCTCACCAGCATCTGCGCCATGCAGTCAGTATTTAGGCACTTCCAACCACTCCTGAGCACGATGGCGCTGGAATTTAACAATATTCAGCTTAAAATAAGTCATTTGCGCGAACAGGAGTCTCTTGAGCAGTTAAAATGAGGATAAAAACAATAGCTTCAGCTCCAAAGTGAACACGGTGAAGGTCTGGACTTTGAAAACACAGTCACATGCGCTAATATTAGCTTAGCGCGCCTTTAGCTTGGATCGCAGCGCACATTCACTGAGGCACGGATTCAATAAGCTTCCGTTTAAGTAAGCTTTTGTCGCTAAGCTAATGCCAACGATACAAATACAATGAGGTCATGTTTTTCTGATAAAATGCAGCATATATTTTTGTACGATCATTGACCTGTCAATAATCTGACACATAATTACGCTTAGCCTGAAAACGGTGCTTTTGGAAAACTCCGGATTTTTTTGTGTCTTTGCGTGTGGACGAGGATAGTGAACGGCGTTTTCAGGTCCCAAACGTCACCATCGGCGACAGTTCCTCAAACACACGTCACACATCAGACGTCAACTTTGTTTACGCCAGTGGCCAACGTGGATCCTCTGAGAAGTGGGTTCACTTTTGTACATTAAGCGCATGGCGCACAGAGCGCGGCGCACAGAGCGCGGCGCACAGAGCGCGGCGCACAGAGCGCAAACGCAAGTGCACAGAGCGCGGCGCACAGAGCGCGCGCAGTTAGCTACGGAAACGCCAGAGCGAGTGCTTTACAATCTGCTACATTGCACTAAATAACTGTCAGTTGCTAGATCGATGTGCAAATAACTCTGTGGCTCTTTATGTGCTTCATGTTTTGCGGATAAAGTGTCTAATCTGACGAGAAATTTCTAAAGGCGCTAGTTCTCATTGGATAGACCGGGTCTAACTTTTAGTCAGTAAACACCGTCAACCATTGGCCATGTTTATGACCGCGCTCGATAGATTCACTTAAGTAAGAGCGCAAAGATTCAATGCGTAGGTTTGTGTGGACGGACATTTCAAAAGATGATGTGTGTACGCAGTAACCACTTTTTATAGAACAAAAAGGATATGTGTGTATGAAATACACACTACGTGTGTAAACTAGTAATGCACTGAACGTCATCAGTTTTGCCACGGAAGTGACAACTTCTTGTATATGATTTCATAACGTCACTTCAATGCTCAGACGTATCATAATAAATCGATACCTTACAATCGGCAACGTAAATGCAGAGAATAATAAATGTAAATAAAAATCTTAGTGCTATAAACGAAACCCTTGCTGCAATGTACTTTGTACTTTAAAAAAACAAAGATTGCCACTTACGCCACCTTTGATGACATCACATGGTGGAAACTGAGTATTATTTTTAGATTCGTAACGTTTAACATGCCGAGGTTACTTCCGTTTGTTCGCGCAGTGCGTGAAAAATACGATTTTCAATCAAACAAACCGTTTTTATCGCCGCGTTCAATCTGTACAAAGTGTATAGGGAAAGTGATGTCATCGAAGAGAAAAGCCTCGACGCTGGAAAAGCAGAGAGACATTCAACACAACATACGACTACACACAACACACAACGCACAATACCAACACACACGACGCACAAACACACAACACGTCCTCAGATACGATTACACACAACACACGACTAAACACACAACGCAATACACTGAAACACATTGACACACAAATGCACAACACACACGACTACACAAAACACACAAATGCACATTAACACACAACACGCACGTATTTTTACTTCTACACTATACTTGAATGAGTTTCAAAACGGCTCTCCATACAAACGCACAAAACACACAAACGAAATGCACAAATTAACAGAACGTATTTCAAAACGAACCAAATAAAATGGGTCCCACGAACAAATGCACAAAACGCACAAATGAACAAAACACACAAGCGCACAAACACACGGCTTGAACTCATGACCAGTTGCCGTCTTTTTTCTTGTTAATCAACACGTTTCTGAGTTCTAAAGTGTAGAGGAAATTCATTGTTGTGTTGAGTCATGAAGCGTCCTTTATCTCCCCCTGGTCTCGTACATAGTTCAGTACCGTATAAAGTTGAATTGAGCAAAACAGAAGCTACGGACATATGAAAATAGGCACAAAAAACTGAGGTACAACACACATTTTACTGATGCCATAGATTTGTCAGTCAGAATGTTTAGTTCAGGGTTGTTTTTTTGTGAATTAGCGCTGGTTAAACTGAGCCACGAGACGTTTATCGAGGTTTTGAACGTCACAGAGAGGACAAACTGAAACGAGATCATTCAGACTTTTTCACAAAAACTGACCAGAACTAACTCGCTCGAGGACATTTACGGAGCGATCTTCGAACCTTTTCAGACGATAATGTGAAGATTCTTCCAAAGGAGTTTTTTGGTCGTGCTTCAAGCTAACGGCTAACGGCTAACGAGAGCACCCAGCGCTTCTGTTCTTGTTTGAGAAGTGAGTTTCCCCGGCCGTTTGGAAAAATGGGCCGATTCTGCAAGAAGCCTCAGGGCCAGAAATAAAACTATCTGAGGACCGCATTTTGCCCCTGGGCCACACTTTGCCTGGTCGTTAGGGGTGTTTTGTCCAATGCATATTTGCCTCAAACGTTAAAGGCGACTTTTTGTTTGTCTCTGGCCTTATTTGTTTTATTCCTGACGCTCAACAATGCGCCGTCTTTGCTCTTGTTGATGCGGTTCCGCCCAGCGTGGCATTAAACTCAGAGACGAGCGGGTCACGTCGCCATGGCAACAGGCCAAGTCACAAGTCGATGGGTCGGGGTCGAGCCGTGACAACACCTCCCACAAAAGCGAACGACAATTAACTCCGGACAGATGCGTTTAATGCCACGCTGCGGAACATTCCCGGCAAAGCAGCGGCGCGCACCGCCATGGAAAAGTTACACGGTGCATCTTTAAAGCAAAACTGTTCAATAAAATGATATCTGTTTGCTTTTTGCAGCCTCTTTATTTGTATTTCGTCTTTGTTTTTTACTTCACTTTTACTTTTTGAGAATATTACGTTAATTAAATAAATACATTGTTTCATTTTTCTTTTATTCAGTAATTGCAATTTTAATACATAAAAAAAACAATTAAAAAAGACCAAACCCAGAGTTAAATATGCTGAGCGAAGTCAAAGGCTGAAGTACCAAAATAAATCCAAACGTGTTCCTTCAAATACACTGTAAACTAGAGACTCAGGATTTGTTTTGCAGTGCAGTGTCAAATATTTGTAATTGTGAGTATTTTTATCTTGAACTGTCGAAACAAAAAGCGATTATTCCGCTCGTCACATGTGGCGCTGCAGCGACTTGTTCCCCGTTAAACCCGTCTCGTTTCAGCTGACGTTTCCATGGCGAAGGATGTGCAGCTTGATCTGAAAGGACACAATATCAAACATAAATATACATTAAAACATTACGGGCTCTGTCTTACATTCACAACAGGACTCAGCGCCAAAACACTGAGATTAAACCTGGAGTGAAAACAGAAGCTACATCAAGGACGACTGTTTGTGTCTGTAATTACCACAAATGTGTTTGTGACAACACGTTTATACAAGCCACTCTCCAGGTCTGAGCCAGGACCAGGACCAGAACCAGGACCAGGTCTGAGCCAGGACCAGGACCAGGTCTGAGCCTTTGGTGACCAGGACCAGACCAGTCTGAGCCAGGACCAGGACCAGAACCAGGACCAGGTCTGCCAGAGCCAGGACCAAATCAGCTAAAGAACTTAAAACTACCTACATCAGAAGGTTTTAGAACTTTCACCAGATAAACATTGTCATTGATAAGGGACATTCACTGCTACAACCAACGGCTGAGCAGGACCAACTAATTTAACTTCGGCAACAGTACTGTGAAGAACTTCGGTCAATTGGCCTTCAGGGTCTTGGTGGTATGTCAGAGGAGCGCGTGTTTGCGGTAGTACTACTGAACTCTCTCAAAGACTTGCATGGTTTCACTGCTCAGGCCGAAAAAGATCAATCAAACGCAAACGTACATAAACGATGGAAAGTGAGAGACGCTTTTCTTTCACACAACGGGATCTGGGATCGTTCTGGAGAACGGACGCTCTAGTTCCTTTATGGCTTATCACAACTGATTGAAAGCAGTTTCTAATGGGTGGGTTCGGACAGTGTCATAGGCTGCATACCAGTTGCCCGCAACAGTCCGCGTCGCCTTCCGTTCTGCGCCCCGTTCTGCGTATCCCCGTTCTGCGCCCCGTTCTGCGCCCCGTTCTGCGCCTCCGTTCTGCGCCTATCGTTCTGCGCCGTGAAGGTCCTTTTCCCTTTCACACACGTCTGAACATCTGGCCGGACCTCTCAAACGCACGTGAACTCCTCTCTCGTGCTTCGTCGAACATGGAGTGACACACCTTTCTCGCGCTTCTCAAACGCAGGTGAACTTTTCTCGAGCTTCTCAAAACGCACGTGAACTTCTTCTCATGCTTCTCAACGCAGGTGAACTCTTCTCGCGCTTCTCAAACGCAGTGTAACTCTTCTCGGCTTCTCAAACTGCAGAACTCTTCTCGCGCTTCTCAAACGCAGGTGACTCTTCTCGCGCTTCAAAACTGGCAGGTGAAACTCTTCTCGCGTTACTCAAAGGTGAACTCTTTCGGCGCTCGGCAAACGCCAAGGTGAACTCTTCTCGAGCTTCTCAAACGCAGGTGAAACTCTTCTCGAGCTTCTCAAGAACGGGCAGGTGAACTCATTTCTTGGTTCTCAAACGCAGGTGAACTTTCTGGTCGCTTCTCAAACGCAGTTGAACTCTTCTTCTTTAGCACGCTTTCTCAAACAGCAGGTGCTCTTCCCTGAGTATACATAGCTTCTTTCTGCGCTTCTCAAACGCAGGTGAACTCTTCTCGCGCTTCTTCAAACGCAAGTGGAAACGTGTACTCCGCCGATAATCTCAAACGCAGGATGAAACTGTCTTCTCGCGCTTCCTCAAACGCAGGTGAACTCTTCTCAGACGCGTTCTCCTAAACGCAGGTGAAATCTTCTCTTGGTACTTCTCCGCTCTCAAACGCATAGGTGAACTCTTCTTGCGCTTCTCAAACGCAGGTGAACTTTTCTGTGCTTCTCAAACGCATTCGTGAACTCTTCTCGCGCTTAAACGCAGGTGACGTCACTTCTTCTGCGCTTCTCAAACGCACCGGTGAACCTCCACTCTCGATATCGTCAAACGCAGCTCTTGAATCTCTTCTCAGCGCTTCCTCAACGCATGGTGAACTCTACGCTGAGATCATGCAAACGCTTTCTCGAAGCTTCTCAAACGCAGGTGAACTCTTCTGGTGCTTCTCAAACGCAGGTGAACTTCTCTCGACTTCTTCTCAAAACGAGGTGAACTCTTCTACAGACGCATTCTACACCAACGCAGGTTGAACTCCTAGTCTCGCGGCTCTCCAAACGCAGGAACTCTTCTACACCGCTTCTCCACAACGCAGTGGATACTCCTTCTCGAGCTTCTCTTAACGCTACGAATTACAGGATCTGTTCGAGCTTCTAAACGACAAGTGTACTCTCTCGAGCCTTCTAACTAAACGCGTAGTGACTTTAACTTCTCAGAGCTCATCACGCGCTAGAATGATACTCTTCTCTGAGTATCTTCTCAAAGCAGAGTAAGTACTCGCTTCATGATCAACTTTCTGAAACGCAGTTGACTCTCTCTCCGCATTCGCAACACACAGCATGGGACGTGAACTTCTCTACAGGCTTCTCAAACGCAGCGTGAACTCTTTCTGAGTGCTCTCCAAATCCAGCAAGGTGACTCTTCTCAGCTTCTCAAACGCAGTTGAACTCTCTCGAGCTTCTCAAACGCACTGAACTTTTCTCGAGCTTCTCAAACGCAGTGTGAACCTTCTCGAGCTTCTTTCAAACGCAGGTGAACTCTCTCTCGCGTTCTCAACGCAGTGAACTCTTCTCGAGACTTCTTCAAACGCAGGTGATCTTCTCGAGCTTCTCAAACAGCAGGTGAACTCTCTTCTGGTGCTTCTCAAACGCAGGTGAACTCTTCTCGAGCTTCTCAAACGCAGGTGAACTCTTTCTGAGCTTCTCAAACGCAGGTGAACTCTTCTTCGAGCTTCTCAAGCGCAAGAAGCAGTGTGCCATATAAACCTTCTCGAGCTTTCTCAAACGCAGAAGTGAACTCTTCTCGCGCTTCTCAAACGCAGGTGCTTTCTCAAACTCGGAACTTTCTGTGATGCTTCTCAAACGCATCTTCGGGTGACCTTCTCTCGTTATGCTCTCTTACACACGCTCGGCGATGAACTACTCGCCCAGAGACCGCTTACACACTCAAACGCAGGTGAACTCTTCTCGAGCTTCTCAAACGCGTGACTTCGGCTTCCGAACTCTTCTCGAGCTTCTTCAAACGCAGGGTGAACCCTTCTCCGAGCTTCTCAAAACGCAGGTGAACTCTTCTCGCGCTTCTCAAACGCAGAATGGTGAACTCTTCCCTTCTCACGAGGCTCCTCTCAAAATCTAGGAACGCAGGTGAACCTCTTCTCGAGCTTACTCAACGTCAGTAACTCTTCTGTGCTTCTCAACACGCCAGTGAACTTCTTCTCGACTTCTCAAACAGCTGGTGAACTCTTCTCGAGCTTCTCAAAACTTGATGACTACTCTTCCATATCTCTATAAGGTGAACTCTTCTCGAGCTTCTCAAACGCACGGTGAACTGCTGTTCTCGAACGTTCTATTATGTGTGAAAAATTCTCGAAAACGCAGAGTGAACTCTCTTTTACGAGCTCCAAACGCAGTGTGAAACTCTTCTCAAACGCAGGTGAACTCTTCTCGAGCTTTCAAAACGCAGGTGAACTCTTCTGGTGCTTCTCAAACGCAGGGTGAACTCTTCTCGAGCTTCTCAAACGCAGGTGAACTCTTCTCGAGCTTCTCAACGCAGGTGAACTCTTCTCGAGCTTCTCAAACGCAGGTGACTTCTGACTTCTCAACGCAGGTGCTTCTCGCGCTTCTCAAACGCAGGTGAACTCTTCCTCGAGCTTCTCAAACGCAGGTGAACTCTTCTGGTGCTTCTAACGCAGGTAACTCTTCTCGAGCTTCTCAAAGCAGGTGAATCTTTCGGTTCTCAAAGCAGGTGAACTCTTCTCGAGCTTCTCAAACGCAGGTGAACCCTTCTCGAGCTTCTCAAACGCAGGTGAACTCTTCTCGCGCTTCTCAAACGCAGGTGAACTCTTCTCGAGCTTCTCAAACGCAGGTGAACTCTTCTTCGCTTCTCAACGCAGTGAACTCTTCTCGAGCTTCTCAACGCAGGTGAAACTCTTCTCAGCTTAATGCTTCTCAAACGCAGGTGAACTCTTCTCGCGCTTTCAACGCAGGTGACTCTGATCGCGTTAGACTTCTCAAACGCAGGTGAACTCTTCTGGCTTCTCTAAACGCAGGTGAACTCTTCTCGAGCTTCTCAAACGCAGTGAAACTTCTCGAGCTTCGTCAAACGCAGGTGAACTCTTCTCGAGCTTCTCAAACGCAGTTGGTGAATCTCTTCTCGAGCTTTCTCAAACGCAGGTGAACTCTTCTCGCGTTCTCAAACGCAGGTGAAGTTCTCTCTAGTATCTTAGAACCACTCGTAACTCTTCTCTAGCTTCTCTGTAAACGATCAAATACTTCGTCGCGTGTTCTCAATCGCAGATGCTCTGTGAACTCTATCTCGTTCGCTCTCGAAACCGCAGTCTGTGATATCTTTAAACTCTTCTCGAGCTTCTCAAACGCAGGTGAACTCTTCTCGAGCTTCTCAAACGCAGGTGAACTCTTCTCGAGCTTCTCAAACGCAGGTGAACCCTTCTCGAGCTTCTCACACGCAGGTGAATCTTCTCGGCTTCTCAAACGCAGGTGAACTCTTCTCGAGCTTCTCAAACGCAGGTGAACTCTTCTCGAGCTTCTCAACGCAGGTGAACTTCTTCTCGCTTCTCAAACGCACTCGGTGAACTCTTCTCGCGCTTCTGCGCAATTGGCGCACGGGTGCTGAAACTCTTCTCGAGAGCCGCTTCTCAAACGCAGGTGAACTCTTCTCGAGCTTCTCAAACGCAGGTGAACTCTTCTGGTGCTTCTCAAACGCAGATGTGAACTCTTCTCGAGCTTCTCAAACGCAGGTGAACTCTTCTCGAGCTTCTCAAACGCAGGTGAACCCTTCTTCGAGGCTTTCTCAAACGCAGGTGAACCTTCTCGAGCTTCTCAAACGCAGGTGAATCTTCCTCTGCGCTCAAACGCAGGTGAACTCTTCTCGAGCTTCTCAAACGCAGGTGAACTCTTCTCGAGCTTCTCAAACGCAGGTGAACTCTTCTCGAGCTTCTCAAACGCAGGTGAACTCTTCTCGTGCTTCTCAAACGCAGGTGAACTCTTCTCGAGCTTCTCAAACGCAGGTGAACTCTTCTCGTGCTTCTCAAACGCAGGTGAACTCTTCTCGCGCTCGCGCGCTCTCAAACGCAGGTGAACTCGCGTGGGCCGGTCTCGCTCTTTGTTCAGGATTTAAATAGAACGCATTCTTCAGAGACGTTTCCATTGCATCAGGAAAATGATTATCTCGTGTGTCATCGCCGTAATTACTGCAGAGGAAGTTTTATTATTGTTATTATTATTATTATTACACATTAACTCACCTCTGTAATCCAATGCCAAATGTCTTTCACGAACTGTTGCAATTAATGAAACGGCAAAACTTGAAAATGCACTTCAGCTAAAAATAAAACAGTGTGAACAACATTGTGCCGCGTCAGTGCTGCAAACAGGAACGCATTAGACACGAGAGCGGGTCTGAAGGACAGCAAAGGAACTCATCATGGCTCCAGGAACGGGCCTGAGCACCAGGGCAAGAGGCCCAAATCTACCACACCAGAAGACCCAAGGAGAGACCCCTGAGACCCTCCAGCACAGAACTGCAGGTGTAAGATGCTGCAGGGAAAGCATACATGGAGCGCCACCAAGTGGCTGGCAGAGTGTACAGGAACATCGGAGTGCGGAGTATGGACTGGAGACCCCAAGGTCAAAGTTGGAAACACCCCCAAAGGTGGTAGAGAATGACCGAGCCAAGATTCTGTGGGACCTCCAGACCCAGACTGACAGAATGGTGATGGCAAACCAACCACACATTGTGGTGGTGGAGAAACAGCAGAGGAGAGCCGTTGTGGTTGACGTGGCAACACCAAGTGATGGAAACATCAGGAAAAAGGAACATGAGAAACTGGAGAAACACCAAGAGCTCAGAGAAGAGCTGGAGAAGGTGTGGAAGGTGAAGGCCAAAGTGGTGCCCGTGGTCATCGGAGCACTCGGGGCAGTGACCCCCAAACTGGAGGAGGGGCTACAACACTGGAGGGGGGGGGCTATAACACTGGAGGAGGAGCTACAGCAGATCCCTGGAAAAGCATCAGACATCTCAGTCCAGAAAAGCACTAGGAACAGCAAAGATCCTGAAGAACCCTCAAGCTCCCAGGCCTCTGGGAGAGGACCCGAGCTTAGGAGAACGGACGAGACCAAGAGAAGGGATTTTTGTTAAACATCTGTGTTAGCGGCGGATGGGCTTGGTTTGGCCCCTCACCTGATGTTTGGACTGTTCCTGGCACTTTAGAATGGGTGTGTTTATCTCCGAACGCATCTCCAGCCTCAGATCTTCAGCGGACATCAAACATAACACATTCTCTTTAAACCTTACCTGAACTATACTGCTTAACCACAAGGCCGACATACGTGAACTTGAACGAGAGGCCAACGCTCTTGACCCTGTCCCGCCCCTTTAAGAGGCTCCGGTTTGAGGAGCCAAATGGAGGCAAAGGTGACCGTGTTTATTAGGTTATTAAATGACTAGCTTGTAAATACGGCTCGGTTCCAGTGGCGTTTCAGGCTTATCTCCGCGCCGCAGTCTTCCTGTCTGCTCGTTTCTCCTGACACAAACACGTCTACATCGTGCTGGTGTTTCTGACGCCGGAGCTACCCAATATACCGAACGGAGTCGCGCCTCTGAACGAATGGCACGATGGCACATTTTGGGGCGGCGTCACTTTTTAATATTTAACAATCGGAAGAAACGGAATTGTGCTAAAAAAAAACAAAAAAAAAACATTGAAAGACAATTTTATCTTTAAAGCTCACACAACGTTTCTGTCAAAGATTGTGTGTGCTACAGGAGGGTTTAAAGGCGCACCGTGTAACTTTTCCTGCTGTTCCAGTCGTCCTCGGGGGTCCAAAAAATAAGTGTGGGAACGCTGTAACGCTCTCACATCCCGGAAGTCCCACTCGGAAACTCGTGCCGCGTTTCAGGAGCTAAAGTTGATCCGAGTTTGACAATCCAACACGTCGGCGCCTGCGTTCGGACCAAAGTTCAACATCCCACGGTTAAAAATGTTGATCGTTCGTCTGTTATTTTTTCCCTTTAGTCCCTCCCTACTGCCCCCTGCTGTCTGTGAAGCTGCTCCCGCCGTTGAGCCTCAGCAGCTTTGAACGCTCTGCGATGCTAATGTCGCTAACGTCGACGGCGACAAAAGCAGCAACTGTAAATGTAAAAAAACGCAGAACTGAATCCACATTTTGTCCGATTGAAACACTTTCCTGGTTTGTATTTCTTGTTCTGAGTCGTTACGTACATAAACTGTAAAGTATTGCGCATTATTTCGGAGCACAAAAACGCAGAGAAAACGTCCTTCCAGGGTCCGAATCCCGGCCTTCGAGGACCAATGGAACGCGGCGTTATTATTGCTCAAAAAATCCTTGAAAAAAAAACCTCTTTGAGCTCATCTCTCCACAGATCTGACCTGTAGTTTGGCCGTACATCCCAGGAAAAGCAACGACATCTACTGGGAAGCAGAGGGAATTACCGCGGGGGGGGGGGCGATTAACAAAAGCTAGCTTATGCCCTAATGTGCTGCTGTGAGCGTGCAGTTGTAATCGAGGTTTGAGTGCGTGCTCCGAGTGGACAGCAAACGTGCGTGAGTGTTTTTGAAGAGGATCTCGTAAACAGGATTCGTGAAACAAGTGACTGAAGATAAACACATGTGCAGACGTGTTTTGGAGCTCAAAGACGTGTCGGTTTGTGCTGATTTGTGTTGTTTTTACCGTGTTTTGTGAAGCGCTTTTTGGAGCAGCTGCTGTTCACATTTCTACTGCTTATGGTCCGTGTTGTTGCAGTTCCACCTTTGACCTGGAGGAGTCCTCGGTTCGGGTCGAGCCGCGGATTCTGTCGCCGTGGTGTGGATTCAGACGCATGAAAAATGTTGCTAAGGGCCACGGCTTTTCACAACAAAACACTCCCCGTTCAGTGAGTCACAGGAGGCAGTCACGCTATTCACCCGCGATTCGATATTATCATTCCATTTCATCTTCTCAAATGACTTTCCAAAGAAGAGATAGGATCAAAAACAAAAACAAATTACCCATAAAACGGGCTGCGAAATCAATGGTCGGGTCCAGGACGTGTTTACAAAGGCATCGCTAATGTCAAAGCAATTAAACGGCGAATAACAAGCCATTACTATTATTACCTTCAGGCCGCCGCCCCGATGCGCTCGGGCCGCTCCACAGTTCAGGGGCACACCAGGGAACAGTTTGGACCCCACAGATGTACTCTACGGACCACAAGGAGCAGCCTTTGGATTCAACCACATTGTTCCGAGGGCGGGGGGGCCGGAGCTGCCCCAACCCGCCACTTCTGCAACGACATTGTGAAATATACCAACCAGGACTGACCCAGGACTGACCCAGGACTGACCCAGGACTGGCCCAGGTCTGACCCAGGACTGACCCAGGACTGACCCAGGACTGAACCAGGACTGACTCAAAATCAAAACAGGTCTAAAGTAGAATTAAACAAGGACCAAATACTGACTAAACCAGGTCTAAACTAATATAAGCCCAGAATTAAACCTGTAAACAACATTAATAAAAACAATTTTAAATAAATTTGGAAGTTGGGCCGTGGGCCGGATTAATCGCTTGGAGGTCCTGATTTGGCCCCCAGGCCTTATGTTGAATAGCCCTGCTTTAGGTGATCAGAACTGGGCTCGTATATCAATCAGAAACCGGGGAAAAGAGAATGAAATGAGTTCCGTGGTCCCAGACTCAGACCCTCAGGCCGGTCCCAGACTCAGGCCGGTCCCAGACTCGGACCCTCAGGCCGGTCCCGGACTCCGGACCCTCAGGCCGGTCCCGGACTCGGACCCTCAGGCCTGGGCGGCCCGGACCCGGACCTCAGGCCGGTCCCGGACTCAGGCTCAGGCCAGGTCCCAGACTCAGCGCGTCCAGACTCAGAGCCGGTCCCAGACTCAGGCTGTCCGACTCAGGCCGCGTCCCAGACCAGGCCGGTCCAGACTCAGGCCGGTCCAGACTCAGGCCGGTCCCAGACTCGCGCTCCTCAGGACCGGTCCCAACTCAGGCCGGTCCCAGACTCAGGCCGGTCCCAGACTCAGGCCTGGTCCCAGACTCAGGACCGGGTCCCGGACTCAGCCCTCAGGCCGGTCCAGACTCAGGCCGGTCCCAGACTCAGGCCGTCCCAGACTCAGGCCGGTCCCAGACTCAGGCCGGTCCCAGACTCAGGATCCTCAGGCCGGTCCCAGACTCAGATCCTTGCTCGTTTTTGCTCGCGCTCGGGTCTGAGAGAGAGCGAATCACAGGAAAAGTGTCTGAAAACGATGTGTTCACGTTCACGGAGACGAAGTATATCGATCGTGTATTTTAGCGGTGATAATTACAGTCCACGCGAAACGAGCTCCCTGCTTCATGAGTCACATCCGATGGTTTTTTCAATGACAGCGCGTGACCTCATCGCTCTGTCGTCCTCTGCCTGACGTGCTCAGTTAAGGCTTCTCCTCTGCACATGCTCAGTTAAGGCTTCTCCCTCTGCACATGCTCAGTTAAGGCTTCTCCTCTGCACATGCTCAGTTAGGGCTTCTCCTCTGCACATGCTCAGTTAAGGCTTCTCCTCTGCACGTTGCTCAGTTAGGCTTCTCCTGCACATGCTCAGTTAAGGCTTCTCCTCTGCATTTACACATGCTCAGTTAAGGCTTCTCCTCTGCACATGCTCCAGTTTAAGGCTTCTCCTCTGCACATGCTCAGTTAGGGCTTCTCCTCTGCACATGCTCAGTTAAATCTTCTCCTCTGCACATGCTCAGTTAGGGCTTCTCCTCTGCACATGCTCAGTTAGGGTGTCACTTCTCTGCACATGCTCAGTTAGGGCTTCTCTTCTCTGCACATGCTCAGTTAGGGCTTCTCTTCTCTGCACATGCTCAGTTAGGGTGTCACTTCTCTGCACATGCTCAGTTAGGGCTTCTCTCCTCTGCACATGCTCAGTTAGGGCTTCTCTTCTCTGCACATGCTCAGTTAGGGCTTCTCTTCTCTGCACATGCTCAGTTAGGGCTTCTCTTCTCTGCACATGCTCAGTTAGGGTGTCACTTCTCTGCACGTGCTCAGTCACAGGTTTCTTCAGGTGGTTTGAGTTTGTCCCCAGAGCACATGTGCACAAGCTGCTGTCCGCTCCGGTTCTAAACGCTCTCGTTAGAGGGCGGAGCATGAAGGGGCCTCGGAACACGCCCACAGACTGAGCGCCTGCAAGGAGAAGAAGAACCAAGCTTCCCGCAGTACTGCTCGGCGGCCTGTAGGGGCTTCAGCAGGAGAAGTGAGGGGGAAAACGGGCTTTATTTGGGAACATTTAGCAACATTTTAAATACAGTTGCGACACACTGTACGCTGAGATGTTATTGGTTCATCTCTGCCGGCCTTGATTGCTTTATTTACTGAAAGAGAACCACATAATCCTGTCTTTTAAGGGATGAAGTGTGAGTACTCCATAATAACAGCAGTATTAGTGAGTTTAGTGACACGACTCAAGGCTAACGCGCTTTAATCCTCAGTGTTCGCGCAGGAAAGATGCTAATTCAGAGTCCAAAACGTTAAATATTCTGAATGTTGTCGTGTTGACCTTTTTGTTCATAACAATACTGCGTAAAGACATGAAATGATCTGTGCAGCGACATACGGCCCCTTTAAAAGTTGGTGTATGCTCAGTGGGACGCATAGCCCACATTATACCTGTAAATACCGCACACTAATCCCGCGAGTCCTTAAGCGTGCGGCGAGCGCGAGAGGAATGCGCGCGGTCGGGCTTCGCCTTCGCAGACATGTCCGACCCTGTGATGTAAGATCGACCCCGGGGGGCTGACGGCACGCGATCGGCGCTGCAGAGCTGTCAGAGCGGGACTTACGCGGCGGATCAGGGCGCGTCATTGCGCAGGTATGTCCGACGCACTTTCCCAGGTATTCGGCGCGGAGACGCGGTGGGAAGTGCGATGTTTGGCGAACGTGTGAGAAGGAACCGCGTGTTGTGTCTCGCTCCGGTCGCTTTTGTTTGTTTGATGAGTCCTGTTTACGAGCTCTTCTCTGCGCCTTCTCTGAGCCTCACAAAAACCCGAGGTCTGGAGCTGTTTTGAACTCAAATCACCTTCATTACAACTTCGTGTTTACGTTAGCATGTCGGGGCAAGCTAGCTATTTTCTTTTTTTCTTGATCTGTTTTTTTGCTCCCCGTGGTAATTCTCTCTGCTGCCAGTAGATGGAGCGCTAACACAAATGCTGATGAGGAAACGCCTGGTTTTCAGAGACGGCAAAGAAAAGGAACGAGAGCAAGTTTAAAGGGCACGAACGACACAAACAATGAAGAACATCACAATATGTCGCGTAAGTGAACACAAGTAAAATATCAACACGCACAATGTCGTGGGCACCAGCTGGGAACTTTTTCAATTCCATTTATTTTTGTAACGCCCAAAATCACAACAACAGTTTCCCCGAAAGGCGACAGTGAGAAACAGATGAAAGGACATCCCCCCGTCCTTAGACCCTCCATCTGCAGGAGAAACTACAAGAGGAGAACGTAGACACCGCAGAGAAGGAGAGCCTGCTCCCACTTCTTTGTTCGGTTCAAATGATGTTTTGTGGAATCCTTCTTTGAACAGACGTTTGCGGTGAGGATCTTGACAGCGCCGTCTGCGAGAGGAGATTCATGCGCTGATAGTCCCTCTTCACGAAGTCTCTCCAGAACAAAACAAGGACTTCAGTTTTCACTGTGTCACGGGGCAAAAGCACCAGCTCCTGAATAAATCTGTTTGTTGTTGTTTCAGGGACGGTTCAAGAAGGGTCTCAGACTGGTTCAAATCTGACCCTAACACCGGCCCTAACACCGGCCCTAACACCGGCCCTAACACCGGCCCAAACACCGGCCCTAACACCGGCCCTAACACCGGCCCAAACACCGGCCCAAACACCGGCCCTAACAGCGGTCCTAACAGCGGTCCTGACACCGGTCCTGACACCGGTCCTAACACCGGCCAAACACCGGCTCTAACACCGGTCCTAACACCGGTCCTAACACCGGCCCAACATCGGCCTAACAGCGGTCGCAACAGGGTCCTAACAGCGTCCTAACAGCGGTCCTGACACCGGTCTTGACACGGTCTGAACCGGTCCTTAACACCGGTCCTAACAGCACGGCCAAACACCGGCCTAAAACCGGCTCTAACACCGGTCCGAACACCGGTCCTGACATGGTCTTGGTCTTGACACCGGCCCTAACACCGGCCCTAACACCGGTCCTAACACCGGCCCTAACACCGGTCCAAACACCGGTCCAAACACCGATCCAAACACTGTCCTTTACACCGGCCCTAACACCGGCCCTAAGACCGGCCCTAACACCGGCCCTAACACCGGCCCTAACACAAAGCCACATGACATGACAGTGTTGGTTAGCGCGTTGCCGTGACAGTCCCTGGAGATGTTTCGCTTCAATAAAGTTTGTAGCTCAAAGCGATTTTTGCCAATTGCATTTATTAATTCCGTGTTTTGACTTGTCAGACTTTGATTTCCCCTGAATGAGTGAATGTGGCCTATCCTGTCTGCTGCTCTCAGTGCCGAGGTTGTGGGTTCCACTCCCACACTTTTGGGGCGTCGCTGAGTGGGCCACGTGAGGCGGGGGTGTTTGTGTGGTTCGGCCCAGTGTTCACAGAGACACGAACCCTAAACCAGGTCAAACATCTGACCTCTGACCCTGGCAGAGAGTTCTACTGAGGATTCTGACCTGAACCAGCTCAATCTTAAAGTCCACATGAAGGTTCTTCTGTTGGTGGTGGAGAACCTGTGGTCATTATTTATCACAGTTTTACTTCTGTTAAGTCGCAGTTTGTGAAGAAAATGTGAAAAATAAGAGTTTAAACTGACAGGAAGTGGAGCTGACTCCCTCTGTGATGTCATCAGCGTGCGACACAGTTGACACTTAACTGACAGTTTGAACCGTCGTTGGACTAAATAAAGGTGTTCTATGGTGTTATTGTGTGTCGGATCAGAACTGTGGGTTTGGGCTCTTGTTTACAGTCTGGTTGCTAGGTAACAGCTGTGGAATGACCTCTGCCTGTGTCATATTTGTGCTTGTGTCCGACCAGGAAGTACAAGTATAAACTTTACACAAACGGTTCAAACGGGGACAAACGGTCAAATGTTGAGTCAGATCTGAAATATAAACGTGTTAGAAATTCTAGAATGTTCTGATCTATATGTTTTTCTCTTCGCTGTAGTTTTGCTAAGCGTGTGGGCTCAACGTACAAGTTAAGCGCTTTATCACCAGACCAAGTCAGTGTTTGAGTCGAAAGCGAGCCGGACCCCCTGTGGAACGCCAGCACCCGTTCGCGACAACTTCCGGACCCCTTGACGAGGCCGGCGCGGGTTCACTTACGACTGTCGAGACACTTTTGGACCGTCCCGAAGTGAACCAGTCAAAACGTGGTCATATCCTGGCCCACACTTAAAATCACACAAACCAATCGTCTTGAACAGGGCTATTCAACTTAAGGCCCGGGGGCCAGATCAGGCCCGCCAAACGATCTGATCCGGCCCGCGTCTCATCTTCCTAATGTTATTATTATAGATGTTTTTCCTTGTTTTATGGTCTGGTTTCTGGTTTGTACATTAAAACCGGGTTTGCTGGTTTTTCTGGCTTAGTCCTTATCTACTTTTGCTTTGGACCTGTTTTGGACCTGTTTTGGACCTGGAGTAGACCTGGGCTCCTGAGCCGGTGTATTCTGCCTAAACGGTCGCGGCGCGTTGCCAGGTTGAAGGTGAGTGAGGTTGAATTGAAAGCTTCCTCCGGCTCCTTCTGTATTCGCCCGGAGGACATGTTTAACTTTCCGTTTCTTGGCCGCGGTTTGGAGCGCTCAGAGCTGCCAAGTGCATGATTATCTGGCAACGAAACGAGCGGTTACGAAACTCGCCTATTAAACTCGCAAACAAATGACTACGTTCTGTCATCAGCCGTGTAAAAGTCGGGTCGCTGTTTCTTTGTAGATGTTTTACGAAGACAAATTGCTGTATTTTTAATAATTAGATTTTATGTCACCACTTTTCTCATCCTTTATATAAGGCGGGAAAACACCCTGAGATTCTACGCGCAAATAGAAACAGGGAAAGTCCTAAACAATGACAACGCAGTTCAGGAGTTTAACCCACAAGCGCCAAACGTCGCCAAACGTTCTAGCGCGGATCGGTGCAGTTCGCAATCGTCGCCGCTGTTTTACCCACTGATTGGACGAGAAAACGCAGACTCGCGCCGTGTTTCCAATGACGCTAACTTATACGTGGAGCCTTAGCAGCACAAAGCTAGCAAAGCGCGTTAGCAACAGCCGTTTCCTGTTTGTCCAAATGTGATGTTTCCAGGTCATAATGCGTCTGACATGATCCATAAAGAGAGGTTCAAACGCGGCGTCGAGGCTTTGCACACAAGGCAAAGACATGAGGCAAAACTGTTCCTGTGCACGCTCGCTTTAGCCACGCCCCTCACACACACAAACGCTAAACGTCTTTTTGCTGTAAACTTAACAAGTGACCTGACTGGATCTGCATGTCTTTGACGACCGGAACTCTGAGAAAACGTCGCTCCCCGGTCCGAGTTCCGACCCCCGAGGACGACTACGTGCTCGCGATGTTCCGCGCCGGATTATAGCTGAACCATCTGCCAGGCCTTGGGAAAACCAGCGGCCATGAGCCTAACGGAGCCCAAGAGCGAACAAGACCAACCGGGACCAGAACGTTTCTTCAGACGGTGAATATACGGTACGGAGAAGCTAGCAAGATTCCGCGGACAACGCTGAGGTCGAGAGGGAGAGCGGCGCTGCGGTTGTTTTCTGTGCGACTTTGTTTAACATTATTCACCTGCCTTTATTTGGCTCTGAGGCGTGCGGCGGCGCCACGGCAACAGGTCGAGCGAAGGAGCGGCGACGGACAGGAAGTAGTTTGCGGGCAACAGGAAGTGCTCCGGCTCCAGCGCGAGGCCGAGGAGAATAACAGGAAGCGATGGTTCTGCGGAACGCGCCTGGAATCTCAGATGTGGAACGCTCGGGGGGGATGCGACGGAGCGGGCCATTTGTGGCGGGAATGTTGTCTTTGATGGTTTATACTCGCGTCGCGGCCCGTTATCCCGCGGTCTGTTCGCGTCGAAGCCGTTCCGGGAACAACACCGAGTGACAAAGACTCACTCTGGTTAAGATTTGTTTGTTTCGTAAGTAGCTTTAGCATATAAAAAAATGAAGTTTCACCTGGCTCCATCTACTGGCAGCAGGTGGAATTACACATGTGACATAAACAAATGCTAGCTTGCTCCAACATGCTAATGCAGCCGCAGTTGCAGATTTAAAGCAGAACTGCAATGATTTAAAGCAGAACTAAGTAACTCTGGTGATCTTTTGTAGAGCTGGTGGTAGAGCCCCCTGCAGATCTTTTTTTGAAAATACATCGTCAGGGCTGTTTTCATGCTTTCTTTCGTTCGTCATCATAATTGGACAGTTTAATCATGTACAAAAACATTTCACGTTGCTTATCGTTAAAAAAAAGAAATAAAAATGGTCAGGGTTTCTCAGGAGAGTTGTCTTCGGGTCGGCAAATGTTGCAAAGGTGGTTTTCTGCCCAGAGACAGCAGGGGGCGATAACAGACACTTCGAATACATATTTAACCATCACAGGGACTTACAAAGACGTTCAAGAAAGTGAAAATGTTACGTAGTTCTGCTTTAAGTCAGAAATGAAACGAGCCGAAGAGTCGATGTCATTGAGAGAATATGACGTCACACATCAGGCGTTTTTGAGGCTCGGAGGGAGAGGACTTTCTAACCAGGATTCATCAAATTGGTGTGAATGAAGCTAAATGCTAACCAGCTATGTTTGTGATGAGGGACAATGTTAGATAATAATATGTGTCCTATAAAACATCTTAAATTAGCTTCAAACGGTTAAATTAAAGGGCGTATGACAGGTTTTTACCATTTTCTAATTTTGAATTTATTTGTCGTACATATAAATGATAGTTTTACACCAATCGAGGTATTTGTGGAGAAAACGATGAAAAATCTGTAGAAAATGACAGGAAGTGACATCACACCAGGGACATTTCTCATTCCAGACAAAGTTTATGCAGAATTTACAAAAAAGAAACAACTTTTCCAACTCTTAAACATGAATTCAATCAAATAAAGTCGCTCTCATATTTTTGCATTTGTCAAATTAAAAAAGAGTGGTTGCTGGGTAATTTCCTAGTGTGACGTCATCAATTACAAACATGAAGAAAAAAAAGAGCTTTTCTGTGATGACATTTTTATAATTTCGAGCAAAATTCGAAACATATTTATTTTAACTGCGTTTTAGTTCGATGAGTCGTCCGACCTGTAGGGGGCACTTTAAAACATGTATTCCAGGCAACTTTTAGCTTTTACTTCTGCACAATTTTGACAGCGTTAAGTTTGTAATTTATCCATTTATCTTTTACTTGAGTATACACTTTATTATACTTTTAACCCCGGCCGAGTCATAAGATTTAAATCGTACTTAAATTATACTTTTTCGCAAAAAAGCTAGCGTTTTCTGCATTTGTTTACCTTCTCTGCGTCTCTAAGCAACGGGAAAAATAGACAATAAACCTAAAATGTCCAATACTTTTGTGAAATACTGTACTTTGGGACGAGAATGCCGCTCAGTCCCGTTCAGACTGAGACAATGAACGTTTTTGTTGTGGCGCCAAACCCAGTCCGGGCTCAGGTTTTTGGGTCTAATCGCCTCCGCTCCGTCTTCGCTCTCTGATCTGCGCGTTTCCGACTCGTGTTCGGAGCTGTCACCGCGGAAACGACATGTCGAACAATGTGGGGGGGGGGGAGGTCAGAGGTCACGCGCCGGGGGTCAGAGTTTAACGCCACTGACAGATTCCCAACACAAACATCGAGGTCGGACGCACACGACGGCCGGCGTTTCTGAAGACGAGCCAAAACACGATCGGGTTTCGGGGGGGGGGGGAGACGCCACTTTGTGGGACGTTTGGGGTTCAGGGTGACCATGGCGACGAGCTGTGTTGTCTGCAGAGCTGTCAGAGGCGTCGATACACAGAAGAAAACTACTGTCGAAACAAAATACTCATTGGAACAAGTAATGAGACTGAAAAAAGTCCCAAAAACAGGACAAAGTTGGATGGACGATATTAAAGGCCCATGACGGGTTTTTACCATGTTCTAATGTTGACTTTATTTGGTGTATTTATACCTGTTCAACATATAAATCATAGTTTTACACCGATCGAGCAGGTATTTGTGGAGAAAAATTTGAAAAAACTGTTGAAAATGACAGGAAGTGACATCACAGCAGGAACACTCATTCAAGTTTATACTTAATTTACTCAAAGAAACAAAATTATTGATGTTCTAAACATAAATTTAACAAAATAAAGTCGCTCTCAAATTTAACATTCGATGAGTTTTGGCCCAGTGGTTGCTGGGTAATTTCCTCCTGTGATGTCATCAATCACAAACAGGAAGTGAAATTATAAACCTAAAAAATTTTGTGATAACATTTTTATTATTTTTAGCAACATTTTAAATATATAAATCTTAACTTCGTTTTAGTTCAATGAGTCGTCTGACCTGTAGGGGGCGCTTTAAACAAACTAATTATGATCTGGTGTCATAATTGATTGATTGATTGATTGAAATAGAGGTTTTTTCTTCGTATTGAAATCGATCCATAATCCACAATATTTCACAAACGTTCACGCTGTTCAGATGACATAAAAGACAATGATCTGAGCGTGAAGTAAAGCCGCGTTCATCACGTGCTCGGGAAAGAGTTTTGTGAGCGTAAGAATGAAGCTGGAACAAGTCGGGACCAGAACTGGAGACAGAAGCTCGACTTCACCGGACTTCACCAGCTCATTTCAAACGTTCACACCCGAGACCAAACTGTCACGAAGAGGTCAACGAGTCTGACCCGGAAGTGGAAGTGAAGAAACGACACACGAGCAGAGGTCGACCATCTGCCGCTTCACACTTCTGACTTTACTATGTTTCCACTTTATTCTGCTTTGTTTAAAAGTTTGAGAGTGTGAGCGTGTGAGAGTTTGAGAGTGTGAGCGTGTAAGAGTGTGAGCGTGTGAGCGCGTGAGGGTGTGAGAGTGTGAGCGTGTGAGCGTGTGAGCGTGTGAGAGTGTGAGAGTGTGAGAGTGTGAGCGTGTGTGAGCGTGTGAGGGTGTGAGAGTGTGAGCGTTGTGAGCGTGTGGAGAGTGTGAGCGTAGAGAGTGTGAGCGTAAGAGTGTGAGTGTGTGAGAGTGTGAGCGTGTGAGTGTGAGTTGAGAGTGTGAGAGTGTGAGCGTGTGAGGGTGTGAGAGTGTGAGAGTGTGAGAGTGTGAGCGTGTGAGCGTGTGAGGGTGATTGAGAGTGTGAGAGTGTGAGAGTGTGAGCGGTGTGAGCGTGTGGGGTGTGAGAGTGTAGCGTGTGAGGCGTGTGAGAGTGTGAGCGTAAGAGTGTGAGCGTAAGAGTGAGTGTGAGTGTGAGTGTGAGAGTGTGAGTGTGAGTGTGAGCTGGTGAGCGTGTGAGCGTGTAAGAGTACGAGAGTGTGAGCGTGCCATCTTTGTGAGAGTGTGAGAGTGTGAGCATGTGAGCGTAAGAGTGTAAGCGTGTGAGCGTGTAAGAGTATGTGACTGTGAGTGTGAGAGTGTGAGCGTGTGAGCGTAAGAGTGTCAGAGTGTAAGAGTGTGAGTGTGAAAGTGTAAGAGTGTGAGCGTGTAAGAGTGAGCGTGTGAGAGTGTGAGAGTGTAAGCGTGTAAGAGTGTGAGCGTGTAAGAGTGTGAGTGTGTAAGTGTGAGCGTGTGAGAGTGTGAGCGTGTAAGAGTGTGAGAGTGTGAGAGTGAGAGTGTGAGAGTGTGAGAGTGTAAGCGTGTAAGAGTGTGAGCGTGTAAGAGTGTGAGAGTGTGAGCGTGTAAAGAGTGTAAGAGTGTGAAGTGTGAGAGTGAGCGTGTGAAAGTGTAAGTGTGAGTGTGTAAGAGTGTGAGCGTGTGAGAGTGTGAGAGTGTGAGAGTGTGAGAGTGTGAGCGTGTAAGAGTGTGAGCATGAGTGTGAGACTGTGAGAGTGTGAGCGTGTAAGAGTGTGGAGAGTGTGAGCGTGTGAGAGTGGTGAGCGTGTAAGAGTGTGAGCATGTAAGAGTGTGAGAGTGTGAGAGTGTGAGCGTGTGGGAGTGAGTGTGAGAGTGTAAGCGTGTAAGAGTGTGAGCGTGAGTGTGAGAGTGTGAGAGTGTGAGAGTGTGAGAGTGTAAGAGTGTAAGAGTGTGAGAGTGTGAGCGTGTGAGTGTGAGAGTGTGAGAGTGTAAGCGTGTAAGAGTGTGAGCGTGAGTGTGAGCGTGAGTGTGAGTGTGAGAGTGTGAGAGTGTGAGCGTGAGGTGTGAGAGTGTAAGCGTGTAAGAGTGTGAGCGTGAGTGTGAGCGTGAGACTGTGAGAGTGTGAGAGTGTGAGCGTGAGTGTGAGAGTGTAAGCGTGTAAGAGTGTGAGCTTGTAAGTGTGAGAGTGTGAGAGTGTGAGAGTGTGAGAGTGTGAGGTGTGAGAGGTGAGAGTGTGAGAGTGTGAGCGTGTGAGAGTGTGAGAGTGTGAGCGAGTGTGAGCGTGTGAGAGTGTGAGAGTGTGAGAGTGTGAGAGTGTGAGAGTGTGAAGTGTGAGAGTGTGAGAGTTTGAAAGTGTGTGAGAGTGTGAAAGTGTGAGAGTGTGAAAGTGTGAGAGTTTGAAAGTGTGAGAGTGTGTGAGAGTTTGAAAGTGTGAGAGTGTGAGCGTGTAGGACACAGTGAAGCGTCTGGCCCGAGGACACAACGACAGAAACGCTTTCATCTTTTTATAGCTCCATGTTTGATGTGGAATGTGTGGAATGTTTCTTTTGTTCCTGTTTGGAATAATCATCACAGTAATGATGATAACAACAGTTATTCTTCCCTCAGGTGGTTTTGATCTGAACCGGGTCTGGGCCGGGTCTGGACCGGGTCTGGACCGGGTCTAGGCCGGGTATGGACCGGGTCTGGGCCGGGTCTGGGCCGGGTCTGGGCCGGGTCTGGGCCGGGTCTGGGCCGGGTATGGACCGGGTCTGGGCCGGGTCTGGACCGGGTCTGGGTGTGGCTCTGTAAACACAATGTTTAAACACAAAAGTATACAACAATAATAGACGTGATGTAATTATAGTTGAACTCAGACGAGGGACAAACAAAAGACAGAGCTGTGGCGCCCTCTGCTGGAGGCATTCACGCAGCAGCAGCATTACTGTGGTTAAAAGAGTTCAAACTATTGTAGCACCCCCTGTTGCACCTGATGTTCCAGCACCAGCAGGAGGACATGGGGCGCCACTGAGCATGTCTGCTTGGGGCCCCCACATGGCGAGCAGGGGCCCTGGTGCCCCTGGTGACATTACATGAACGACTCTTTAAAGATCTGAAGTTACAATACTTTTCCCTGAGTACACATTATTACTGTGAGAAGAACGACTCATGTAGTGGCTTCACATGACCAGAGGAGGGCGCTACAGTATTCTCTATCCAATACACAGAACAGAGAGGGGACAGAGAGGAGGGAGAGGGGGAGAGAGAGGAGGAAGAGGGGGAGAGAGGGAGAGAGAGGAGGAGAAGGGGGGAGAGAGAGAGACGGAGGGAGAGAGAGAGGGGGGGAGAGAGAGAGGGAGGGAGAGAGAGAGGGAGGGAGAGAGAGCGGGGACAGAGAGAGGGGGAAGAGGGAGTGGGAGAAAAGAATTAGGGATGGGCGAAAGATAGGGGGGTGAGAGTGGGGGAGAGAGAGAGTGGGGAGAGAGAAGGGGTGAGATAGAGTGGGGAGAGAGAGGGGAGAGATGGGGAGAGAGAGGGGAGAGACGGGGGGAGAGTGGGGGAGAGAGAGGAGAGAGAGAGGGGGGGAGAGGGGGAAGAGAAGAGGGGAGAGAGGAGGGGGAGAAGGGGGAGAGTGGAGAGAGAGGGGTGAGAGAGGGGAGAGAGGGGGAGAGTGTGGGGAGAGAGAGGGGGGGGAGAGGGGGAGAGAGGGGGGGAGAGTGGGGGGAGAGAGGGGGGAGAGAGGGGGGAGAGGGGGAGAGAAGGGGGGGAGAGAGGGGGGTGAGAGAGGGGAGAGAGGGGGAGAGTGGGGAAGAGAGAGTCATGTGTGTGTCTAATCCAGAGTGAAAACAAGAAGCTGCTTCAGCCTCATTAAAATCATGAACAAAGTGTCAAACTTGGAGCAGGAAAAGTCCCAGAGAAAAGACACAGTTATTAGACCCACTCAGAGACCAAGATTAGACCTGGTTCTGACCTGGTGTAGACCTGGTTTAAGTCCTGGTTTAGACCTGGTTTAGTCCTGTTCTGACCTGGTGTAGCCCTGGCTTAAGTCCTGGCTTTAGACCTGGTTTAGTCTTGTGTTCTGACCTGGTGTACCCCTGGTTAAGTCCTGGTTTAGACCTGGTTTAGTCCTGGTTCTGACCTGGTGTAGCCCTGGTTAAGTCCTGGTTTAGACCTGGTTTAGTCCTGGTTTAGACCTGGTTCAGACCTGGTTTAGACCTGGTTCAGACCTGGTTCAGTCCTTGTTTAGACCTGGTTCAGACCTGGTTTAGTCCTTGTTTAGTCCTGGTTTAGTCCTGGTTTAGTCCTGGTTTAGACCTGGTTCAGACCTGGTTTAGTCCTGGTTTAGACCTGGTTTAGACCTGGTTTAGTCCTGGTTTAGACCTGGTTTAGTCCTGGTTCAGCCCTGGATCTGGGCCGAGGTGAAACGTTCTCTAAATGTGGGTCAGACTCAGAAGAGCCTCTAAAAATGAGCCTGACCTGGATCTGGATCAGAGACTTTTCCTAGAAGATTTCAGCTCAACACAGACGTTCATGTGTTCATATGTGACAGTTTAACACGGTCATAATTCACTTCTGCTCCACAAACGTTGAACCTTCTCATGATTAGTTTGGTTTTGGCTCCACAAACGTAAAAGAATCTTAAAGTCCTGAAACTGACACTCACATCTTTGAAGCGGAGGAGAAGGTCAGAGGAGCAGAGGATGAAGTTAAAACGACACTTTGTGGTGAAAATTCCTGCTGAGTTTCACAACGAGGATGAAGAATGTCTCTGCAGAGCTCTCGGACGCAGAGGAAGCCCCAGAGGACACGAAAAAGATCAGATCTGCAGTTTTCAAAGAGCAGAGGAACATCGGGCTCTGCAGTCGACGTTTCGTTTGTACCACAGCATCTGCATTATGTGGAGAGAGAGCGGAAACATCTGGAACTGTGTGATATCTGAGCGTTTTCACGAGTCAAAGGAGCACTGTGGAACTTTTCTGGGGGTCTGTCGCCTGCTCGTTGGTCTTGTTTATTGAACTTTACGTAGAATTCTGTTTTCAAGTGTGCGTACGGACAAAGCACAAACTCGCTCAAACTTACTGCTGCGTTAAAAAGAAAATGACTGAAAATCGATACTGCAGTTTTGTCACAGCGGCCGGTCCGAGCTCAAAGGGGTCTTTTTACTCCAGTCATTTACTTTAATGACTGCATGTTTGAAGGACTATGGAACATAACCACTTTTTAGTGAAGTATTTATTATATTAAGAATAGAATCTATAATTAGGGGGAGAATGTCTTTGAGGAGTCTGCTTGGAATCGGGTCTAGAACACGAGATGACGTTCTAGAGGACATAATGGCTGAAGTTCTCTCTGCTTGATCAACAGCAGTGAACCTTTCTAGTGTCACTGATGGATTTTCTATGGGACACTAGTTTTACAGCTTGGGCTTGTTCAGGGCGAATAGTGGGAGGAGTTTTATCTAATTTATCTCTGATTGTTTTTATGTTATCGTTAAAACATAGAAGAAAATCATTAGAGCTGAGAGTAACTGGGAGTGACGGCTCTACTGCGCTGTGACAGTTTGTTAGCCTGGCTACAGTGCTGAAAAGAAATCTAGTGTTATTTTTGTTGACTTCTGATAAATTTGAATAGTATCTGGTTTGGGCCTTACGCAGAGCCTGCTTATAGGACAGTAGGCAGATTTTCCATGCTTTTAGGGATTCCGCCAAATGGGAGCGACGAAATGGTCTTTCTAATTTTCTAACTCTTTGTTTATGTGAACGCAGTTCTTCATTGTACCATGGGGAGGCGCATTTTGGCCGAATGACCTTCTGCTTTAGCGGAGCTGCAACATCAAGAGCGGACTTCAGAGAGTTCATGGTCAAGTCGACAAATTGATCACTTACACTGGGACTAAGGCCGTTCTCAGCAGGATCACATGACGTGATCACATGACATGATCACATGACATGTCGCTGAATATTGGCTCTATTATTTCTTTGAACTTTGAGATAGATTTTTTGGATATTGTCCTTTTTTTCATTATGACTTTATTTTGTGGGGTTGGATAATCTTTTAGAACAAACTGAAAGGTGATTAGGAAATGATCTGACAGTATAGAGTTTTGAGGGAAGACAATGAGGTCACTAATCTCTATTCCATATGTTAGAACAAGATCTAGAGTGTGCTTGTGACTGTGAGTTGGTTTATTTACATTTTGCGCAAAACCAATGCTATCTAACAGGGCTTTGAAAGAATTAATTAATTCATTAACTAAAAGCGATTTAGAGAAAATTGACCTAATGTTTAACAGTCCACATTTTACAAACTTATTGATTTGTTTATTTGTATCATTTGTGGGTATTATTTTGATGAAGTTCTTTGGTCTGACGCCTGAACTAGCTTTTCTGAGGTTTGACTTTTTGACATTATTTGCACTAGGGACACACACAGTCTCTATCTGCCTTGAGTCTGAACACTTAATTTGTGACAGAGCGGGCGAGAGCTCAGCGACAGAGGAGCGTCTTACACTGCTGCTCTGCGCCCGGGGCTCATCCCTGGGTGGTAACTTTAGACCACTAAGGCTATCGGTCAAATTCCGAACTAAAAAGGGATGTACCCTCCGAAGTCGGATGGATGCCATCCCTGCGTATGAGCCCGGGCTTTTCCCCAAAACGCACTCCAATTTTCAACAAAGACTACATTGTTTTGAGGGCACCAAGTAGATAACCAGCGATTGAATGCTGAACAGCGGCTGTACAGTTCAGCATTGATCCGATTGGGCAGGGGACCAGAAAATATCACGGTATCTGACATCGTCTTTGGCAATTTCACACACCGCACCTACTTGTAATTTGAGCACCTCTGATTGTCTCCGCCGGGCGTCGTTACCGCCTGCGTGAATCACGATTCGGCGGAACCTCTGTCTACTCTGCTTTAAAAGCCTAAGGTTCCCTTCGATGTCACCCATTCTGGCCCCTGGTAAACATCTAACACTTGACGCTGGTAGCTTCACGTCTCTGACTATAGAACTTCCAATTACTAGAGTATCACGAGTCATTCAGCGGTCATGTGATCGCTGAGGGGAGCAAACCTATTGTAGATGGGAAGCTCACGGTGCACTACAGGCTGGCGTTTAGCGCCTTTTTCCCTCTGAACTGTCACAAATTTGGTCCCTATATTTTGATCCTGGTCTAGTCCCGGCTGCGCGGGAGGCACTGAGGGGCTAGTCTTAGCCTTGCTAGCGCTGCTAATGCTAACGCTGTGTCCTGACGCACGGTCCGGTAAAGCCTGATGCTACAACCTGGCTATAGCTAGACTTAAGCTCCTCCACACAGCGGATCCGTGCTTCGAACTCCTCAGCTCTGGAACTCTCTCCCTCCTGACCTCCGCAACATAGACACCCTTCCACTTTTCAAATCCAGACTCAAAACTCACCTGTTCAGACAATCCTACACCACATAACTCAGTCACTCCTACACCACATAACTCAGTCACTCCAAACACCACATAACTCAGTCACTCCACCACATAACTCAGTCACTCCAACACCACATAACTCAGTCACTCCAACACCACACAACTCAGTCACTCAACACCAAATAACTCAGTCACTCCAACACCACATAACTCAGTCACTCCAACAACCACATAACTCAGTCACTCCACACACCACACACATAACTCAGTCACTCCAGCACCACATAACTCAGTCACTCCTACACCACATAACTCAGTCACTCCTACACCACATAACTCAGTCACTCCAACACCACATAACTCAGTCACTCCAACACCACATAACTCAGTCACTCCAAACACACATAACTCAGTCACTCCAACACCACATAACTCAGTCACTCCAAACACCACATAACTCAGTCACTCTCAACACCACATAACTCAGTCACTCCAACACCACATAACTCAGTCACTCCAACACCACATAACTCAGTCACTCCAACACCACATAACTCAGTCACTCCAACACCACATAACTCAGTCACTCCAACACCACATAACTCAGTCACTCCAACACCACATAACTCAGTCACTCCAACACCACATAACTCAGTCACTCCACACCACATAACTCAGTCACTCCAACACCACATAACTCAGTCACTCCAACACCACATAACTCAGTCACTCCACACCACATAAACTCAGTCACTCCAACACCACATAACTCAGTCACTCACTACACCACATAACTCAGTCACTCCAACACCACATAACTCAGTCACTCAACATCCACAAACTCAGTCACTCCAACACCACATAACTCAGTCACTCCAACACAGTCACTCCAACACCACATAACTCAGTCACTCCAACACCATCATCCAGTTCTGTACTGTGGGTTTTATTCTGTTGTTTTATTTTGTTGTTTTATTCTCTTGTACAGTGTCCTTGGGTGTTCTGAAAGGCGCTTTTAAATAAAATGTATTTATTATTATTATTATTATTATTATTATTAACTCCGTAACCCTGGCTTCCAAAGCTAACACTACACTGCACTTCACACACACCTGTCGTCAGAGAAGAAGCCAGGGTTCTGACTCGACAAATGACAACTTGAGCAGGTAAAAGCGGAGAAAGTTTCAGCCATGGCGCTAGCGGCTAAGCTAGCTCGGGCTGAGGCTAGAGAGCTGGGGGGTTTTTAATCCACAAAATACTGTATGAAGTGAGCTGTACAAGGCTCCGGATTGTTTAAGGAGCAATCACACTTTCACTGGTGTTTAGGAAGCTAAAATAGGATTTGTATAATTCGTGGATTAACAATGAAAAGAAGCGAGCGAGCGACTCTCAAAATAGCATACACTTACCCGGAAGTGACGTCAGCGGAACATCCGGACATCCAACAAGAAATCAGCAGAACCTGAGCCGAGCTGTCAGAAGCATGGACTCCTATTTTTCAAACGTCTTTAAACAACTGCACTGTTCCGGCTTTTATGGAGAAGTCAGTGGTTATCTCTATCCCAAAAGTCAGCTGTCCCCACACTGGAAAACCATTTTATAGGTAAAAAAAAGGCTCTCTGGTACGGAGGCCAGTGTGTTTCACCCATGTTGGAACTCTCTGGTCTACATTGGACAAATTGTTGGAATAATAGTTAAGATTTTATCTTTCTTTCATACATTCCTTATTATTGTATGATTTTGTGTGCTTAACAAACTGTTTGTGAGACTATGTTGCAGACGTAAAACTGCTGATCTAATCCAGCAGCCTGTTGGACTTTTGAACTGATGACCTGTACGAAAGGCAAGGAACTACCACTCAAGATGATTTGCTGGTAACCTAGGGTCAATCAGAGTCCAACAGGCAATGGATGAGTAATTTTGGGTGCACAGCTGTCGCCATGTGTTCCCCCTCCTGTTAGGGCGAAGCTGATCATGTAAACAGGGCGTCCCTTATTCTTAATAAAAGAGGAAGGTGGATGGGGATGCTTCTGAGGAAGCAGAGGCAGATGGAGCTGGAAGGATCCCTCTGCCCCTCCGTCCTCCTCCGGAGAAAACTACTTTGATTCCCTTGTCTTTCTTCTCTGTTTGTTTAAAATGTGGGTTTGTGTAGATTTTAGGCCCATCATTTTTGGTCTTTCGAAAGCCGGATTCCAAGACGCCTGACGACTCCGGTAGAATTTCGGAGACCCAGGAAAAGTATGTGGCCACAGCAACCGATACCTGCTAAAGACTGATTCTCCGAGTTCTGGACGGAGTCTGACGGCTGAAGGAATTCCGAGGGAGAAAGACAACAGGAGTGAGTGATTTTGATTTCAAAAAGCGTGTGACTGAGGGTTACAGCGGGTTTAAAAAGCATGTGACTGAGGGTTACAGCGGGTTTAAAAAGCGTGTGACTGAGGGTTACGGCGCGTAAAAAACCCTAATTATTCTAGACTCTGATTAGGTAAGAACATAAGAGGACAGGCTCCTCTTTAGGGTTAAAATCTGCAAAAAAAACAAAAATAAGAGAACTGGAGGGCAGTCTCCACCCTAAGGTTAAATTCTGTGAAGAAATAAATAAATAAATAAATAAAAATAGAAACTCGTGTTTAAATTCTGATGAACAAAATAAGGTTTATTAGATTGAATAAGTAGGTGTGTGAAAGGACGAATGTGTGGGAGATAAGACCACTAGGTTTGTGTCTCCATAAAAACGGGTTGGAAATATAGTGAGTTGTTGTGGATACAATAAGTAAGATTTCTCCGACTGGAACGAGGCCGAAGTGAGAAATACCACAATAATCCCAATAATCACTATAACTGACCTAAGAAACAACATCCCAGTCCATAGAGACCCCCAGGAGTGAAAGGACTGGACCAAATTCTACAAAATGGGACAAAAAAGTAGTAAGAAAGGTTTAATACAAAAATTAGGGTGTACGCCAAACACCTCGAACGATGGATAAAAAGATATAACTTCACAGGAGAATTAAAATTAAATTAAAAATTAAATTAAATTAAAGAACTAAAGGAAAAAACATTTAACAAAAATGTATCGTGAAGTATACTAAGAATTAGAGAAATGGGTTTAATTGTGTTTAGTTGTAACGTTACAGTAAAAAGTTAAAGTTGAAATTAAAGCATGCATTATGGATCCAGTGTGAAGAAATTGCAATATTTTTTAGTTACTTAAGTATCGCTAGCATTTTGGTTTTTGTTTTTAAGTGGGTTTTGGGATCCTGAGGCTGGGGATTTGTTTTGGAGCTTTGGGTAGTTGTGTTCACTACGAGAGTCAGAGGTGACTGAGGAAAATGCAGCAGTGTTGGGGGCGGAGCTAGTGGCTCCTCCTATGTGTGTGAGAAAGAGGAGGCAAGAGAAAGTGCATGGAAAGTTGGAAGTTTGGACGTGAAGTGTGTGGACCAGGAGAAGGAGGTCATCTCCTCCAGTGTTGTTACAGGCGTGTTGTCAGTTTTATTATAGATTAAATAAAAATGGAAGAGAAAGACTTGAAGATTCGAACCACGACAGAACAGACAAAGACAGGATGTAGTTGACCGTGACGAAGTGAGAGGACCAGTGTGAGGGGCTGAAATGGGGAACCCCCATCCTACACTGGACTTGACAGATCTGACGAGAGACTTTACCAGAGACTGAGAAGACTTTAACTGGACCGATGACTAATCTAAGACGAAAATCGACGGGAAAAAGACTAGAATACTCCAAAGAGATGGGAAGTGTTCCAGTAGTTGAATTTAATGGTAAGATAATTGAACTAGTGACTGAAGGGGGAACAAGTTCCAGACCGAGCGCACCAGAAACAGAACTGGAAACAATAAGTGGTTCATGGTTAACAGACTTTGTGTCACCAGTTACTAGGAAATTAGGCATTTTAAATCCCTTCAAGCAAGACTGTGACCCAGAGGGCAATGGGGGCGTATCTAATGATTCAAGTAGCCAACCCGAGGACGGGACAACCAGTTAACCCAAACCAAGAAGGGGGAGAATTACACCAAAGACCATTTTAGTAACAGACCGCGGACTGATGGAGAAATTGACTTGGCAATTAAAGGCATAACACCAGCAAACGAAGATGTCGCTGAATACGTTGAGCAAATGGGACAGCGAAGAGCGTCATATCATTTAGATGGATTAGAAGTAGAGAGAGTGGTCAGAAAATCTCTGGGACACCAGTGGGCATCAGTGAACGGTGACTGGGACCCAAGAGATGTAAATGGGACATTACGACATGACTCACCAGAACTGACCAGATGATTTAATTAAATGTGTGTTAGAATTCAAACTAAATTTGAAAGGAGAGCTAACTATTCTGAAATTAACAGAAAAGAACAACGAGATGACGAACCATTTGAAGAATATAAATACAGAATTTCTAAAAGTTTTCAGAACGCATAGTGGACTCCAAGATGTGACATGTGACATGTGACATGTGACATGTGACATGTGACATGTGACGGGCACAAGAGCCTGGGTGTCACAACATGACATTGGAGTCACAACACGCACACGTGAAGACTACATCACACATGAATATCCTCACATAGTAACGAATTGGGATTAATTCAAATGGAAAACAATCTAATATTTGGGAATAAATTTGTATCTAAATTTAATGTTACTCATGAATGACTGAGAGTGGAGGCTATTTAGGTCATAGGGGAGGTGACCGAGGAGAGCAAAAGGTGGTCTCCTAATCACTTGATTGGGGCTACGAGAGAACTTTTGCCTACTTGGAAAAGTGAAAGCAGACAAAGCATAAATGTTTTGAATGTTTAGTAGGTTTTTTGCTCTCGTCCTCGCTGGTCATAATAAATACAAGAAGATTTGAGTTACTGGAAGCAGTACAGCTTCCCTCCAAATTAACAGTATGCAAAGGCCTAGCGCATACAACAGGGAAAGATCCTGTGTCAAAGGAAATGCATTTGCAGACAAGAGAGCTAAAGAAGCAGCATGTAAGCTAATACATGTGACACATGTTTCTACAGACCAAGACTTAGACATAAGCGTACTGAAAGACATGCAGCAGCGAAGTTTAAAACAAGAACAGGAAATGTGGAAAAGAAAAGGGGCAACACTGAAAGATGACATCTATGTAGGACCCCGCGATAAACCCATCCTACCCAAAAATTATTTAAATATGCAGCAATATTGAGCCATGGTATGACACATGTCTCAACAGGAGGGATGGTAATTCAAGTAAACTAAGTATATACCAAATATATACTCCCTATGGATTTAATAATTACTCTAAAAAAACTTTGTAGAGCATGTATTATCTGTGCTAAATACAACTCACAGGGTAATTTAGGCCCGAAGAGAGGGAAAATTCTAGAGATTAAATATCCATTTCAAGAAATATATAAGGACTGTATACAATTAAATAAGATTGAAGGAAAACATTACTGTTTAGTAATAGTAGATGCATTCTCTAAATTACAGAAATATTTCCTGCCAAGAATCCTGATGCTCTGACGGTGGCAAAAGTAATGTGTAAAGAAATTATTCCTAGAAATATGGGATACTGAAAGTATTAGATCAGATTTTGTAAATGACGTAATTAACAGAGTGGGACAATTCTTCTGTATAAATGTAAAGAACCACTGTGCTTATCATCCTCAAGAGTGCAGGGCTCGTGGAAAGGACAAACAGAACAATTAAAGAACAGACTAAAGTAATGCATGGAAGAAACGGGGAGCCCATGGAACACAACGTATAGATGTTTACTTAAATACTGTAAGTGTCTCAGGGGTTAACTCCTTTTGAAAAAATGTATGGAAGGCCATATTTAAAATGTTTGAAAAAATGTTAGATAATTCCTGAATTTGAAGGAGAAAGCAACTCTTTCCCCACAGGACAGGATGAATTAGTGGAACCCAGGAAGACTGGGCGCTGATCAGAGTGGTCAAGAAGAAGTACTGGCATTTCACCTAAGTGTGAAGGACTATTTTCAAGTACTTTTGACAACACCTAAAGATTGCTGAAAGAAGTACCTGGATACATTTAACGCACTAAAAGATCATAAACTATGCCCCGCCTTAGAAGAGAGCCAGAGGTGGCTCCCAACAGATATCTGTATGTTTTTTATTTTTACTGACAAGTGTTGTGATTCTGGTAATACTCGTGGTATGTACCTGGTCCATGGAAACAACATTGTGAACATTACTGAACCAGACCACCACAGGAGCCAAAATCAAGCATGCAGTTTGTCATCAAGACCACAACTGCAAATTTCAAGCGTGATAAAACTAAGAAATAAAAGAGAAACTGCAGATGAACCTTAAATGCGGATGTGTGGTATGCAACGACAGGAGCAAGAATGGAGAGATTTGAATAAGAGACCAGAATTATGACTGTTCTAGTTTGTAAATATATAATGCTGTGAAAGAGTGAAAAGAAAGTCAATATACATAAACTATGACTGGACTGAACACTGACTTATGCAGCCAGACAGACATTATGTTTTATCTATGTAGTCGGAAGAAGTCCTCAATTTCAAGTAGCATGGATGCTTATGGTAACAGAACCAGACCAGAAACTGCCACCCAGAACAGTAACTGCAGGTGCGGAAGATATTGGTAAACATCAAAACTTCACATAAGTTGATAATTGGTTTTCAACAATATCTGGAATATCTGGTCAAAAAGAGAATTGGATTCTTTTGGCAGAACAACCTGCTGAAGCAACTAAGAGACTGTGTGGTCTGCTTGGGGCCGGGGCGGGGCGGGGGCCTCGATACTTCGTGTGCCTCAGGAAACCTCCACCTGTCTTTCTAAATTTAATGGGAAAAACAAACCCATCACCAAATTGATCCTTACTGGGATAAGATCCACTTGTTAGCTACAGGAGGTTAAGAAAAAGGCCAATTTTCAGTAATTTTACATGTATTACAATGTCAGGGATTTGTAACTACAGAAATCAAGTTTTAAACCTGTGTCACGCAGTGACATCTGGTGGTGGTGTGGAGAAAATGAACTGTAATGAGCATCTTACCTAGAAATGTAACAGGACATTGTGCTTTAGTGTCATTACTTTTACCCACGTTAGTATTACCTCTTACTAGCTGATGAAGTAATATCAGCAACTCAATAGTGTTACACCTGAGGACTGGCAAACGGGAGCCAAACGTTCTTTATCATGAGAGGAGAAGATCCAACCTATATTGATGTAATAGGAGTGCCTAGAGGATCTCAGATTAATCTAAATTGG
>BJKM01000855.1:89542-117909 GCA_015082035.1 Chaenogobius annularis
ATAAACGTGCGCTACATCTGACGAGTCTTTTAACTACAAGAGCGATCACGAGCCCCCTGTTTACTTCTCCAAGCACACGCATTTGTATGGAGGAAACCACTTCTATTACTACTTGTACTACTACTACTACTTTTACAACAACCTTTAGTTTAGTTTAGTTTAGTTTTGTGTGGTTTGAAAACAACATTGGAAAGCTCAGCGTGCACAGTAAAACATGAGAAACATCCACATAAACAAACATGACATGAGCTACTAAACACTCAAAGTACCAAGAAATATTCAGACACTGTAAGAGAGTTGAAACATTACCAACAACTACTACTTCTTAAAGCTGCACTGTGCTGACAAAATAAAGCCTGCGGGCCGAAAAAAATCCGGTAAAAAGTTTTAAAATAAAAAATGCTGCTTTTACTACAACTGCAATACTAATGCTACTGAAACTACTACCTCTACAACTAACCATGTGTAGCGCTAGCCTGTGTAGATTAACAACGTTAGCGTTAGCATATATGGTAACAACCTCGTAATAATTATATATTTCTTTTAAAGTTATGCTGAACAATAATACACACAAAAAAACTCATTTTTGATCAGTTTCATCAAGTCGGTGTAATCCCTCATTCGTCCAGGAGTGTTCCATTGTAGAAAAAGATTCAGTTGTAGTCATCTGGACTCTGTTAGAAAAATCAAAACGTTTCAACTCTCATCCAAGAGTCATTCTCAATCAGAGAAACAAGTCTGAGAACTCTTGTTTATATCCTACTCTGTGAGAGCCCTGCCCACAGGGCGGGACCTCCTTCTAATGGCCCATTGAAACTGGGATGGGCCTATTGTTCTATTGTTCCTTGCCTCACCTTGAGTGCCTATTTAGCATCCGAATGCCCAGGGCGTCTCCAGGGTTTCAGCAGACCATTATTAAACAACGGGAAGGTTGAATCTTAAACCTCCATTCCGATTTAATGAAGGATTCTCTTTTTTAACAAAGATTGCCTCCTTAACTCCTCTTTCAAACCATCTTTTTTCCCTTCTCAGAATCTCCACCTCACTGTCTTCAATAGAGTGGTTTGTGGCTTTGAGATGAAGATGCACGGCGCTCTGGGGTCCTGAACTTGCGTGTCTTCTGTGCTGATAAAGCCTCTTGTGGGTTTCAGACTACATGACTCCATGACTACAACTGACTACAACTGAATCTTTTTCTACAGTTTCATCAAGCACCAAAATCCTTCAAACATTAGTGAGCTTCAGAAACACGAGCTGGAAGTTAGCTCGACTGTTAGCGCTCATAAACAAAAGCCATTTGTCTGTGCCAACTACAAAATACAAAAATTATATTTCTTTTTTAATACTGACCTTTATTTAACCAGGAAAGTCCCACTGAGATTAAGAATCTCTTTAGCCCGGGCAGTCCTGGCACCAAAGGGGAGGAGCCTATTGTACATGTTTTTAGTCTGTCTATTTTTATTTGTTGCTCCTTTAAAACAAAAGGGATAGAATGTTTCTATAAGCACCAGGCTCTAAACACATCACTCCTGGAGTGGATAACAAGTACATTTCTAATACCATCTTACATTAAACCTCTAGTACTTACTGTAGTACTAACAGTACTTGTATATGCATAGTTCATTTCACTGCAGACTAGGATCCAGTCCACTTGAGTTCTTGTCTGAACCTGGTTTGAATCTGGTTGAGTTCTGGCTAGAAATGGTTTGGTCCTAGTTATTCCCGGTATAAGGCGCATAGGTCATTTATATATTTTGGTGGAGTCCACCACCTGCCTGTCTCGATCGGGCAAATGCAGACGCCTCTTCTGCTGAAGTGAATTTTTAAATTTTTCCATTCACGTTGATCCTCAGCGTTGCAGGATGAAGCAGAGAGTATTCCTCATTCTTTTCCCTCAGGCGGGACTTCACCGGAGTTTTGTGTTTATTGACCACTCGCGCTGAGTAGTCGTTAAAAAAAAGAGACTTGGGGCTTGGTTGATCCGGGTTGGCCCACAGGGAGACGTCCGGATGCAGCCATGACACACTGTTTGTCACTGAAGTTGTGGAACTCAGTATATAATACGAGGCCAACTCGGGGCCAACTTAGGAGCCAGGGAGCGATGTGCACGATCTATCTTTATTTTCCCAACTTTTGTTGGAAATTTGAGATGTTCGGGGATCCAGTTCTCCATATACTTGACCACATCTTTACCCACGTGTCCTCCAGGATACCAACAATCTGCATATTACATCTGCCTTCTCGGTTCCTCAGGTCGTCCAGTTTGTCTCTCAAAACACGCACCTGGTTTGTCAGTTCTGCCGGTTTGGTTGGTAAAGTATAAACGGTGAATCTGAGCTGGAGCTGGAGTAAGCGCATGGCATAACCGGAAAAGCAGCAGAGCCGGGGCACGCGGTAGCTGCTGGTGCAGATGACGTGCAGCCCACATCCGGCACAGAGGGGCTAGTGCCGGTGGGGAGCTAACATTAGCTAGCTTGGGTGTAGCATTGCTAGGCTGGTTCTTGCCTGCGTTTTTCTTCATAGTCTCAAAATAAGTATCCAGTTTCTTCATAAAAAATTGGGTCTCCCCAAGGTGAACTCGTAATAAAACGGATAAATCCAATGGATTTGACCGCAGCCCGACAGGCACTGAGCTAAGTGGCCATCATCCTGGAAGTCGTTCACTCCTCTTTCCAAAGTCAGCCGATCCGTCAAATGGCCATTCATTTTGATTCTTGATATTGGACTATCGTAAAAATGAGTATTTGTTCGATTTCTTTGGACATAATTGAGGTGTAGAACACAGTCCACATTCAGAACAGAAATGGGTCTATATGAGGCACAGTCAAGTCGGTCGTTCCCCGCTTTAGGTATTAAGGATATGAATGGCTTCTTTCCAATGGATCTGAAGTCAGCCGATCCGTCAAATGGCCATTCATTTTGATTCTTGATATTGGACTATCGTAAAAATGAGTATTTGTTCGATTCTTTTGGACATAATTGAGGTGTAGATACAACAGTCCACATTCAGAACAGAAATGGGTCTATATGAGGCACAGTCAAGTCGGTCGTTCCCCGCTTTAGGTATTAAGGATATGATGGCTTCTTTCCAATGGATCTGAGATTTTCTAAGGGCCCAGTTAAACGTTGACAAAAGCAAAGAAGTAAGTGTCTTTTAGAGCTTTATAAGCAAGACAATTCAAGCAATTAGAAAATGAACAGAACCAGAAGTGATGAGCACTTTTACTGCAACTGGAACTAGACAGGCCCATCGTGAAAAGGGCCCATCGTGAAAATGGCCCATTGTGAAAAGTTATGAATGTCTCAAAAATATTGGTCAAAACATGGTGAAATATTTTTAATATATTTTGAAATATATATATATATATTTTCTCTAAAACAGTGTCCAGATGACTACAACTGAATCGTTTTCTGCAAAATGTCTAACCTGTAATATAGCCTGCTTTTACCTCTATCAGTTCATTTACAGGGACATTTTAGCAAATATTACTATAAATATTACTGTACTAAATAATTTCTCCTTCTTTGTTGGTGTTTTATGGTGGTTGGTATCCATAGTGTTACATTACCGCCATTCTTTAGACTAGACTTAATTCTTTAGACTTAATTCTTTAGACTTTATTCTTTAGACTTCCAAAACATAGCATTATATTTCCTACTTTTTAAATATCTGCTGTATTCTATTTAGAAGATGATGACATCACAGTAATGCAGCCCTTCGGTTGCCTGGAAACCAAGTAGAACTTTTCCAAGCTTCTGATTGGTCGACCACAATCAGCAGAAAGTGGCTTGGCTAAGACCAGAGCGGTCACGGAGTGCATCTCGCTGCAGTCGAAAAGAATGAAGTCTAAAGAATAAAGTCTAAAGAATGAAGTCTAAAGAATGAAGTCTAAAGAATAGTCTAAAGAATAAATTCTAAAGAATTAAGTCTAAAGTCTAAAGAATAAATTCTAAAGAATAAAGTCTAAAGAATTAAGTTTAGTCTAAAGAATGGTGGTAATGTAACACTATGGATACCAACCACCATAAAACGCCATCAAAAAGAAGACAAAGACTCACTTCAGATCATCGACAGTTGAGATCATTTGCTAAAAGTCTATTAGGAACGTTTTCCAGATCGACTGTCAAACCATCAAAGTTGAAAATGTTCAGTTTAGGTAGTGAAGACGCGGGGGAAACCGTGGGGTTCTTGAACAACTCATTTAAAACCTATGTGGCAGCGCTGGACACCATGACACGAAATAATGCCATTTTGCGGCAAAATATCTTTGAAGGAAGCTGCGAGAAAGCAAAATGTCTCGCGCTCAAAATAGCTTTCGAAGCCGCAATGTTAGAAAACCAAGCACTCCAAAATAAACATCTGCGCACTGAACATTAAAAAATTTGATCGAACCTGAACACACGGAGAGGCTTGAAAGGACATTGCAGGCTCGAGATGCCGAAAAGTGATTTACAAGAGCTGCGTCAAGGTTTGAGATCAACCTAAAAAAAAGAGAAGCCTTGAGGGGCAACATGTTAGTTAAAAGCCGAAAAAAATCGCATCTGTGCGGAAAATGATGCAATCCTAGAAGAGTGTGTTGAGCTGTGGATGAATATAGGTCATCTAGCTACGGCTGCAGAAGAAATCGAAAACTGGAAGAGGAAATAGAACATTGAGAGGCAGAACAGCAGTTTGAGAGAAGAGATGGAAGAAACTGACATCAAAACTGTCTCAAGAAGACATGGAAGAGCGCCGTGGTCTGTTAAAATCAGAAATTCATCACCCTTTGTAGGAAAATGATAGGAAATTCATGGCCGCGTGTGTCGAGCTACAGGAGAGAGTAACGAATCAAGAGATGATTCAAGAAGAATGTACAACACTGGAAGAGGAGATCGAAATGTTGAGAAGTCGGCAGATATTTGAAAGAAGAGATGGAAGAACTCAAATCAAAACTCCCTCAAGAAGAGATGGAAGAGCGCCGTGGTCTGTTAAAGAGTCAAAATTAATTCCATCTCTTTGGAAAATGAGGAAATTCATGACCGCTGTGCCGAGCTACAGGAGAGGGCGACGAATAAAGAGATGATTCAAGAAGAATGTCAAACACTGGAAAAGGAGATCGAAATATTGAGAAGCGCCGGAACAGAGTGATATTTGAAAGAACAGCATTTGAACAGAATAAAACAATTGCCTCAAGAAGAGCGCTACGTTCAACTGCAGTCTGAGAGAGAGAGAAGACACGAAGAACTTTCAGCTATTGCAAGACTGAAATGATTCCAACATGATCCAGAAACTTGCTGAAGCGACGTGTTGGAAGATGAAATCAGAGGCCAATAGAACTGTCAAGAAAAGCCATAGAAACAGAACACACTGCACTGAAAAAGCACTTTAGGAACATGGCCAAAAAATACAACGATCTAAAGGTGCTAAAGACGCTAAATACAGGGAAAATATAAGAAGGATTGAGTTGTTGAAGACTGAGAATGTCAAGGAACAGCAGGAGATCGATAAGCTGCAGCAGGAAACTGTCCCAACCTCAAAGCCATGTGTGAGAGTTACAAGCATATCGATAAAGAAGCAGCAGATATTGAGGCTATAAATAAGAAACTGCTGGAGGAAAAACAGAAACTTGAGAAAGATTTAGAAATTCTTGAAGTGCCTGAGGAAGAGATTCAGGACGTAACATCTCAAACCAGTGAATTGAGAAAAGAAAATTGCAGCTTGTATAAAGAAACTTTGTATTTGAAGAGAATATTGAAAAAAAGAAGCTGCTGTAACGGGCATTTGAAGCTTCTTAAACGTGAGGAAAAGCTTGCTTTCTATAAAGAAAGCTTTGTAATTTGAAGAAGGAAAACCTCGAATATCTGGTTGAGAAAAACGGGCTTGTCAAGAAGCTGGTATGGTGCCGAAAAGTCAAAACGGGCATTTGAAGCTTCTTAAACGTGAGAAAAGACTCTTTTCACAAATAAGTTAAGAATGAAGAGGAAAACCTTGCAGTCATCTGGTTGAGAAAACAGGCTTGTCAACATGGTATGTGGCTCGAAAAGAAACGGAAGAATCGAATCAGAAGATTGCTAAGCACAAAATGTGAGTTGCAGTCATGCTACAATGACCTGTTTGTTGCTATGTATAATCAAAAAGGCAGAAAGATTGTGACAGGAAAGGAAAATCTGGAACAACCGATGAAGAAGCCAAACAAGGACGCAGAAAAAATTCATGGACGCTGTGTCGAGCTACAGGAGGGAGCAACGAATCAAGAGATGATTCAAGAAGAATGTCAAACACTGGAAAGAGGAGATCGAAATATTTGGAAGAAGCATTTGAAAACAGATAAAACAACTGCCTCAAGAAGAGCGCTACGTTCAACTGCAGTCTGAGGAGAGAGAGAAGACACGAAGAACTTCAGCTATTGCAGACGTGAAATGTCCAACATGAATCCAGAAACTTGCTGACGGAGTCGTAGTTGGAAGAAGAAAATCAGAAGGCAATAGAACTGTCAAGAAAAGCCTTAGAAACAAATATACTGAACTGAAAAATCATTATTGGAACATGAATAAAAGAATACAACAATCGATATGTTAAAGACGCTCTAAAATACAGGGAAAATATCAGAAGGATTGAGTTTGTTGAAGACTGAGAATGTCAAGGAACAGCAGGAGATCGATAAGCTGCAGCAGAGGAACTGTCCAACCTCAAAGCCCCATGTGTGAGAGTTACAAGCATATCGATAAAGAAGCAGCAGATATTGGGAGGCTGTAAATAAAGAAACTGCTTGGAGGAAAAACAGAAACTTGAGAAAGATTTAGAGAATTCTTGAAGTGCCTGAGGAAGAGATTCACAGGACGTAACATCTCAAACCAGTGAATTGAGAAAAGAAAATTGCAGCTTGTATAAAGAAACTTTGTATTTGAAGAAGAATATTGAAAAAAAGAAGCTGCTGTACGGGCATTTGAAGCTTCTTAAACGTGAGGAAAAGACTCTTTTGCGAAGAAACTGTAACTTGAAGAGGGAAATCTCGGATCTGGTTGAGAAAACAGAGTTGGTCAAATCGTATGTGGTCGAAAATCAAAGGCAAAAAGATCGAATCAGAAGATTGCTGAACAAGAATGATGAGTTGCAGTCATGCTACAATGACCTGTTTGTTGCTATGTGTAATCAAGAAGTGCAGAAGATTTGTGACAGGAACAGGAAAAATCTGGAACAACAGATGAAGAAGCTAAACGACGACACAGAGACTGACATACAACACCGGAGGGGCCGAGTCGGTCACAGTTCGGACGCTTAAAGCCCCGATGTGAGGATATGATACTTAGGGCCATGTTTGGCCCCGGACTTAAGCTGTCCAGTTTGCATTCTAAGTCTGTGTGGACGAGCGACCTGGGCGTTCAGCGTTTTTGCGGTGCATTTTGAGCGTTTTTGCGGCGCTAATGCTGCATTTTGAGCATGAAACTCGGCGCGTCAAGGCCGTTTGAGCGTCGTGCGCTCTGGACCCGCGTCTGATGATCGATTTCAAGATATCAAAGACCTGTTGCTGCTCAAACACTTGCTTTCTGATTGTGTTCACAGTGTCCAGCTCTTCAGTCACACTGACCGTCAGCGCTCTCATACTTGTCATACACAAGTTATCTTAAAAATAATAAACATGAATTTGAATGTTTTGCGGACTTTCGGGATGATGGCTGCTTAGTTCCGACGTGTCTGTCCGGGTGCGGTCGTACCCGTGGGAATAATCCGTCTTCATAGCGAGTTCACGTGTGAGGAGACATACGAAGAGACTGGACACTTATCCTGTGAACATGTCGCCACAGAGAATCAGGCTAGCAATGCTACACGTAAGATGGCTAACACTGCACCAGCGCTGGCCCCTGCGCAGTCAGGCGCATCTGCTGCCGCACGCCCAGGCCTCGCTGCTGCACTGGCCACGTCACGCGATCACTCCAGCTGCAGATCAGAGTCCTCTGCAGAGGAAACTCGGAATGGAATAGACCCGGTGATTATGGCGGACTGACAAGGTTACAAAAAAAGTGGATGCGGCGATAGATACGGCCCTGTCGGAAATGCGTGATTTAAAATCCAAGAATGGCGAGCTGGACACCCGGGCTGGGGCGGCCGAGGAGGAGGTCTCTGACCTGAGGGACACCGTCTCTACATCACAAACCAAGGTGGCTGAATGACAAAACAAGTGCGCGTTTTGACAGACAAATTGGACAATCAGGAGAACCGAGAGCGAAGATGAAAAATAGGGATTGTTGGTATTCCAGAGGACACTAAGGGGAAAGATGTCACGTATATGAAGACCTGGAGCCCCGAACATTTCAAACTTCCAACAAAAGCTGGGAAAGTAAAGATGGGCCATGCACATCGCTTTCAGGCCCCCAAATCGGCCCTGAACCAGAATCCAAGACCTATTATAAAGAAGTTCCACAACTTCAGTGACAGTGTGTCATGGCTGCATCCAGACGTCTCCCTGTGGGCCAACCCGGATCAACCAAGCCCCAAGTTTCTTTTTTCAACGACTACTCAGCGCGAGTGGTCAATAAACACAAAGCTCTGGTGAAGTCCTGCCTGAGGGAAAAGAATGAGGAATACTCTCTGCTTTATCCTGCAACGCTGAGGATCAACGTGAATGGAAAAATAAAAAAATTCACTTCAGCAGAAGAGGCGTCGGCATTTGCCAATTCAATGCAGGATCTGGTCTGATATTTTCTCCCTTTATTTTCTTTATTTCAATGAAAGGGTCCTGGACTGTACTGGAGACATGTGAGGATTTGTCCAATGTGGACCAGAGAGTTCCAACATGGTTGAAACACACTGGCCTCCGTACCAGAGACTTTTTTTACCTATAAAATGGTTTTCCCTATGATCTCTTTTCGGATCAGTCTGTGGGCTCTTTGCACTTCGTTTGCGAGGAGAGATCCGACTCCCTCGGATGGACAGGAGGACGTGAGAGAGACGGTGGAGCTGGACCCACTCAGGAGGAGAACCAGTTCTTCGAGGCCGATGAAGAACCGTTCATATGGAGTAGAGACCGTTTCTCCAGCAGTTGAGGAGCATCTGGATCCACAGGTCCTCGATGTGCCTGCTCCACTCCCGGTGGGGAAGTTGGTTACAGCGAATGCCGACATGACTATTATTTAGTATTTCCAGCACATATTAGACCACGCCCATTCCTCACTGATTGGATACCACAAGTACATCATCCAATGGAATGACAGAAAAGCAAAAATTTGACATGAAATAAAGTTAGGTTGTACAGACCACGTTATGTTCATTTGGACCCTTAGGCTTTATTACACAGGAGAGGAAAGTGTGAAATGGGGGATGAGAGAGAAGGGAGGACATGCAGCAAATATCCGAATCGGGACACAAACTCACAACACTGCGGCCGGCTGTGCCTTAACCACTCCACCACCGTGCAGCACATTCATTTGGACTTTTAATGAACTTGTTCCAAAACAAATTTACTTAAAAATAGAAAACCTTTAGTTGATTTATAAAGTTTTTAACTATAAGATATTCTTAAATGACAAAATGTTAGTGTGTCAATTTAAGACGTTTTACATATTTATTCATTTATTGCTATTTATTCAGATGAAAATATTAATACTTTAGTCAGTTCAGTCCGACTTTAATTTGCAACATGCAAACTCAAGCAAAGGACCTTTTGCAACTTTTCAAGTCTACAACAAAACTTGGATCCAGGACAATCTCTCCAAACCAGCCTCATCTGTGAATCAGTGCAACAGCTTTTTCACATGTGGGGACCGCCTCAGAGCCAAGGAAAACGCAGGTCAAGAGGACCTGATCTTCTTCAGCCGGACACTCAGAGCCAGAGCTCCAGAGTGGCCCTGCCCAGCATGACCCCGAGCTGAACCCTGGGGGCCGCTCCCTCAACACGGACACAGGCCCATCTCCTCTGCATCGCAGCTCCTGCTTCTGTTTCTATGACACGTATGTCACAATCTGGCTGATGAGATCATCTTAGAATCAACACTAACTCTAACACAAAACTAGAAAGTTCGAGAACAATCACATCTCGCGTCTCCATCTGTTATCGACTCATTTGCAATATTCCATATTCATATTTATCTCTTTAATTATTTGGTCAATAAATCTTCATAAACCACATCTGGTAAAGTGTTCATTCATTTCTAGAAAAGGGGTCAAATGTCACGGTTACGTTCTCACAAACCTTCAGATTAAAGAGCAATAATAAATGTTTTATAAATAATGAATTTAGATATTTCATTATAGAATTGTTTAAGGCCTAACCAAGGCTGGTGCCCCCAAAGCTGGTGTCCCACCCCAAATGACTCTTAAAACATGATAATAAACATGCCCACACATCAATTTTGAACGTCGTCCTCTTCCATATGTGGAGGACATGAATAACACCGCAGACTTAAACTAGTAAAAACACTACACAGGTCTAAACCAGGTCTAACCAGGTCTAAACCAGGTCTAAACCAGTGTCAAAACCAGGTCTAAACCAGGTCAAAACCAGGTCAAAACCGGTCTAAACAGGTCTAAACCAGGTAAAACCAGGTCTAAACCAGGTCTAAAACCAAGGTCTAAACCAGGTCTAAACCAGGTCTAAACCTGGTCTAAACCAGGTCTAAACCAGGTCAAAACCAGGTCTAAACCAGGTCAAACCAGGTCAAGTAAACAGGTCCAAACCAGGTCTAAACCAGGTCTAAACCAGGTCTAAACAGGTCAATAAACCAGGTCTAAAACCAGGTCAAAACAGGTCTAAACAGGTCTAAACCAGGTAAAACCAGATCTAAACGCAGGTCAAAACCAGGTCTAAACAGGTCAAAGACACCAGGTCAAAACCAGGTCTAAACCAGGTCTAAACCAGGTCAAAACCAGGTCTAAACCAGGTCTAAACCAGGTCTAAACCGGTAAAACAGTCTAAACAGGTCTAAACCAGATTAAACCAGGTCAAAACCAGGTCTAAACCAGGTCTAAACCAGGGTCAAAACCAGGTTCTAAACCAGGTCTAAACCAGGTCTAACGCAGATCTAAACAGGTCAAAACCAGGCTAAACCAGGTCTAAACCAGGTCAAACCAGGTCTAAACAGGTTCTAACCAGGTCTAAACCAGGTCAAAACCAGGTCCTAAACCGAGGTAAACCAGGTCAAAAAACAGTCTAAACCAGGTCTAAAACCAGGTCTAAACCAGGTCTAAAACAGGTCAAAATCCAGGTCAAAACCAGGTCTAAACAGGTCTAACCAGGTCAAAACTAGGTCTAAACCAGGTCTAAAACCAGGTCTAAACGCAAGGTAACATAAACCAGGTCTAAAACCAGTCAAACCAGTCAAAACCAGGTCTAAACCAGTCTAAACAGTCTAAACCAGGTCTAACCAGGTCTAAACCAAGGTCTAAACCAAGGTCTAAACCAGTCAAAACCAGGTCAAACAGGGTCAAAACCAGGTCTAAACCAGGTCTAAACCAGGTCTAAACCAGGTCTAAACCAGGTCAGGCCCATGTGACTGCAGCTCACCCAAATCCCCTGGTCCCATACTCTCTCTGAACGTGATTGGTCCTGAGGATTAAACCTGGATTATTATAACTGTTTTCATGTGTTCAGAAGGTCACAGTCTGAAGGTTCTTCACGTGAGGATCATAAAGAGTTCCACATGGACGACACGGCAGAGGTTTGTGAGGGGAAAACTGCTCTAGACGTTTGACCTGGTTCAATGATCACATGAAACAAAAGCTGGTGAGAAGCTCCAAGTCTTCTCTGTCGGCACAAATGAGCTCTAGGTTTTGGGTTTGCGTCCTGACATGTGGACAAAGTCATTATTTCACTCCCCCTGGAGGATGTCTTTGCTTTAACTAGAACGTTCCACAGTATGGCATTAAACGTATGTACCGTGCATATGTTTAATGTGGCCTTGAGTTACTTCTGTACTTAAGTAGACAGTACTTTTCATCTGGTACGAGGAGTTATTTTAAACTCATTTATGGGTGAATTCCGCCAACATGTTTTGCACAAACAAAAATAAACGCATATAATTCTCAACAAAATGTACGAAACTGATCCGAATTTACTTTTGCACATTTCTTCACCAAATTCACTCGTTCGTTGACTTAAATAACACGATTGGAGTTCCTCAAACACCAGAGATGTTCTTGGTCACGTGAACACGCCACACTAGAGACAAAGAGAGGACACTTAAATCTGACTGAGGACAATGGGATTAACCACATGACGTGTGTGTGTGCGTGTGTGTGTGCGTGCGTGTGCGTGTGTGTGTGTGTGTGTGCATGCGTGTGTGTTACATGTGAAGGAGAAAACATTGTCTTTAATTGCTCCTTAATTAGCTCAGGACTGACGTCTCCTAAAACCTCTGACTTAAAGCAGAACTAAGTCCCTTTGACGATAGAGCTCCCCCTGCAGCTCTCCATTGAAAATACACTATCAGAAAACAGACGCAAAAGGTTTTTATTTTTCCCCCATTTTTTTGTTTCTTTTTTTAATCAAAATAAGACGGTATAATCACACACCCCACTCTCTCCCCCTCTCTCTCTCTCTCTCTCTCTCCTCCCTCTCTCTCTCTCTCTCCCTCATCGCACCCATCTCTCTCTCTCTCTCTCTCTCTCTCCTCCCCTCTTCTCTTCCCCCTTCTCTTATCTCCCATTTCTCTCTCCTCTCCGGCTCTTCTCTCCCCCCTTCTCCTTTTCCCCTTCTCTCTCTCTCTCCCCCCTTCTCTCTCTCTCTCCTTCTTCTCCCTCCTCTCTCTATCTCCCCTCTCTCCGTCTCTCTCCTTCCCTCTCTCTTCTCCCCTCTCTTCTATCTCTCTCTATCTCCTCTCTCTCTTCTCCCGCCTCTCTTACTCTCTCTCTCTCTCTCTTCCCTCTCTCTCTCTTCCCCTCTCGCTTTCTCTTCCTCCTCCTCTCTTCTCCCTTCTTCTCTCTCCCTCTTATCTTTCCCTCTTCTCTTCCTCTCTCTCTCTATCTCTCCCTCTCTTCTTCCTCTTCTCTCTCTCCTTCTCTCTCTCTTCTTCTTTCTCATCTCTTCTCTCCCCTCTCTCTCTCTCTCCCCCTCTCTCTCTCTTCTCCCCCGTCTCGCTTCTCTAGTCTGGAGCAGGTCTGGATTGGAGTCTGGGGGCGTGGCTGAATGCATAATTGCTCTAATTGCATTAATCCCAGTGGTGGCTGAACAACGGACGGAGCCAGAGGAGTAAAAAGGGCTGACCCGTGTGGTCGACGCTGGTGTCGGATTCCTCAGCCTCTCGTCCTGTGTGGTGCCGCGACTTCCCAGCTCCCTCGGTCCTGTGTCGGTGCCTTTCAGTTTGTGTCTGTGATGGATGCCCATCCCCAGCTCTCTGTCCCAGCCTCCTGCGTCCCTGTGTCGGATGCCCTCCCAGCCTCCTGTGTCCCTGTGTCGGATGCCCTCCCAGCCTCCTGTGTCCCTGTGTCGGATGCCCTCCCAGCCTCCTGCGTCCCTGTGTCGGATGCCCTCCCAGCCTCCTGCGTCCCTGTGTCGGATGCCCTCCCAGCCTCCTGCAGTTTAGCTTTAGAACGACCAGTCTATCATTCGTTCAGTTTATTAATGAATGAATGAAAAAAGAATAAATGAAAGTAGGTGATTTAAAGGTACAAACTGTGACCAACTTTTACCACGCCAACAAAACATAAAATAAAAATACTTGAAATCTTACTGTAAAATGTATTTAAGTATTTTCAATCTCCATATGAACTATTTTGGTAATTTTAAGAAAGCTGTTATTTTTTGTGTAATTGGTTTTTTTTTCGTATTTTTCTTTTGTAAAATGTTTGGAAATGTATTTTTTTTCTATGTGACGAAGGCAGAAGTCTGACCACGGAAACACAGTCAGGTAAATGAACATAGAGCTTTGTCGTATTATCGATCTGAATGGAAGAAGTTTGTATTAAAAAAGGACGACAAACGGCGTTTTCCAGCTCAAACTGACCTAAATACGGTTCTACAGCGGCACATTCACACGCGCTCCGGCCACGTGTTAAACTGCATTGTCATTAACAGCGCGGACTAAAGAGGCTTAAGTTGAACGGGGCTTGAACTCCACGTCAACTTCTGCGTCAAATACACCAACATCTCCCAGAAAACTGCGTGCCAAACGACAAAAACAAAAGAAAAACCAACAAACAAACGCAAATGTGGTCAAATAACCTAAATAAGACGCGATGCACAGTAAATACACCATGTTTTGACAAGTTTAATGTTTTTCACCTTTTAAAAAAAAAAAAAGTACTGTTACATAGACTCCAGTGTGTTCTCCAGCAGCACCAGCACCACAGCTTGGGAACCACTGCCATAATACAGTAAACAAAACAAAAATCACATTATTTTTCTCCTCTTCAAGTCCATTTGAGTCCGTCTCCAGTGATAAATAAAGTGTTTGTTGATGGACGTACTTTGATAGCGCTTCATGTTCCAGCCTGAAGTTAAAGCTCAGCCGTTTTAGACCTGAAGGAAGGTTCCAGCCCCGCAACACGCTTTGGTAACACTTTATATCAACTCCACCTTATTCAGCCTTAATCCAGGCACCGAATTTAACGAGATTAGGACGGATTTTACAGAAGGATTGGAAGTATTTTAGTTTCAACACCAAAAAATGAGGCGCAATTGGATTTTTTTTTACACCGAGGTTTTTTTGTAAGATCTAGTTTACTCAAATACTAAATCAAAATATCCAAAAATCCACTTGGTACATTTATTTTTTGTATCTAAAATGTCAAATTGAAGCAAGAAATTTTAAGTTTTGAATCCGTTTTTCAGGTCCCAAAAATGTGCATTATTTGATTTTATTTACACATAAAAAGTCTTATTTTTATATGAAAACTTTACATGCTTAAAAACTTGTGATACATTTTTTTCACACATTTATAAAAGTAAATTACAGAAGAATTTTCTAATTGATTCATCTGATTTAAAGATTTTTTCCTATTCACCTGCAGCGTCTCGTTTGTTCATTATGAATCAAGCCTTTGTTCATGCTTTATTAACACTATTAAAAGAGTAGTTAATATTAAGTGTTACCCAAACGTTTAATGTATTTATCATAAAATAGTAAAATAAACAATCCCATATTATACCAAACTCTTTTTGTTAAATCATTTTGAACACTTCTGCATGAGCATTTCATGTTTGAGGCTAAAAACAGTAGCATTGAAGTTGGCTAACAGATTTTGACAAAAGAAATGAACAAAATTGGCCAAACACGTGAGAATGAAGCAAAACACAACTCCAGGTATGTTTTTGACGAGGAAACAAAACTATAAAATGATAAAAACAATCCAAAAAAGCCAGTTAAGCAGAGAATGGGATGATACTTTTAGCATTAGCAAGCAGCAGGCTAGAAAATAAAGTGCTAATGGTGAACGTGTCGCTAGCGTCATGGCCTCAAACACATCTGACACGTTTGTGTGCTCGTGACGCTAACGCTAACAACAATTTGAGCAAGAACGACGACTGCTAACTCAACATTAGCGTTCACATTATAAATAAAGCAAAAGGCATTTCAGACAATACCATAAATAAGCATTGAAAATTGTCCTTCCAGTGACAAAAAGGCTCGTTTAAATTCAGTTTTAGTTTTTCCAACTCTGAGATTCCAAAAGCAAAATCATTTAAAAAAGTCCATTGTCCAAATATCCTCTTGTATCAGGCACTGCAGAAGCAATATGCTAATCAATACAAACTGACTGGAATTTTGGATATTTGTCTTGACCTGGTTTACATCTTGTGGTACTTCTCGGTGCGGAAATGTATTTTTATTTATGCTATTTAAAGTAGCTTATTTTCACGTAAAGTAAAACGTACAGATTTATTGTAAATATTTGGGTGAAAATGGGACTCTCCGCGTCTAATCATACAGCGTTTTGTTCTCCCTGAAGCGGCAAGTGCAGCGGTTAGCACGCTAGCCGCGGTTAGCTTTACTGTGACGACAGAACTCGCTCTGCTTGTTGTGCAAAGCGCTTACAAACTGATCGCGGTGGACGATTGGGATGCGCAGAAGACATTAGGACAGTGAGCGCTGCACGTGGAGCTGTAAAGAGTGAAACTAAATGAATTTGAAAAGGTTTTTAAGACGCTAAAAATCAGGTACAGCACTTTTAAGCAACCGTCCAAACCACTCAAATTAAGACCCTGAATTCCAGTCATTTTAAAACATGTAGGATATTTCTCCGCAGTGACACATTTGAAAGCGTTTGTCCTTTCCCGGAGACGCTAGCGCTAACGCTGGGGTTAAGCTAACACAAACAGGCGCTCCAAATGTTCTGTGGTTTGAACAGGTGAACGTCCCGAGCTCCAGAGACCAGGCTCAGCTGCTCGCACTCAATCAGGTCCGTGTTTTTGTATGAAAAAGTGACGTCCCAAACAGGTGTGAGGGTGGTCCGTGCCGAGCCGCGGCGGTCTTAGTGAGTACAATGATAGGACTGGGTGATAGAGCATTTCTCTCCGTTTTAGGAGCTTGGGGTGTAACTCATGCGCCATTAAAGAAAAAACATATAAATAAAATAAAAGTGTTTCAAAATGTAAAAAGTAAAATTGTAAATGTTTCACGCATTGATTAATGTGTGAATCTGAAGTCGATGAGCACTTCTGGACACGCAAAAGTCTCATAAACGTTCCAGAAATTTGGATGGAAATATAAATGCATTTTCAATAAACTATCGTGATAAAAATGTCATTTCGAAGAGCATTAAAGGAGCAGGGACAGAACATGAGCAGACGCAGCGCCCTCTGTATTTTCCCTGTAGCCGTTAGCCTTTAGCATTAGCCTGCAAAAAACCCCGCGAGTTATGAATAATCCTGAGGGGCTTGGCTCGCACCAACCCATCGAACACATTTGAAAATATCAGGTAAAGGACAAATATCATGGAATTAACATTGATATACTTTAATATTCATCGGTTTTGGAGTCGTAACGGACGGAGAGAGAGAATCTCATAGTTTCAATAGATCGAGCATTGCCCTATCACCCAGCTCTATATGACCCATGTGATGTCCGCGTTTGACCCATGCGATGTCCGCATTTGACCCATGCGATGTCCGCATTTGACCCATGTGATGTCCGCGTTTGACCCATGTGATGTCCGCGTTTGACCCATGTGATGTCCGCGTTTGACCCATGCGATGTCCGCGTCTGACCCATGTGATGTCCATGTTTGACTCATACGATGTCCGTGTTTGACCCATGCGATGTCCGTGTTTGACCCATGTGATGTCCGTGTTTGTGATGTACATGGTTTGACCCATGTGATGTACATGTTCTGACCCATATGCATGTCCGTAGTTAGACCAATGCGATGTCCGCCGTTTCACCCATGCGATGTCCGCGTTCTGACCCATGCGATGTCCGCGTTTGACCCATAAAAGGCGTGTAGAGTCGTTTGTAAAAGTCTATGGTCCTGCTTTGGTTCTCACCGGTCCAACATGGGCTGAAGTCCTGTGGCAGACAGCCCCTTCGCTTTTTCAGTTCGGCGAAAACCTGCGTTGAAAAGTGCGGGTCGGCGTTTATCCTGAGCATTTGGCGCTGGTCACGTCGATGATCGCCAAACAGCGGTCCCAGAACGCCTCTTTGCCCGCCTCCACCAGAAACGGCTTGAGCGGTACGAGATCTCGTTGCCCATGTAGGAGTACGAGAGGTACAGACACGTGAGCAGAATCGCCTGCAACTCGTGCTCGGATCGAAATCAGATCGCCCGTCCACCACGTCGCGGCAAAGCATGTAAACGAAAACACGTTGGCGGGCGTCACGAAGGCCTGAATCCTGCAACCCTGCAGCAGCAGCGCCCGGGTCGACCGCTCGCAGCCAAAGCACGGGGTCGGCCGGGCTCAGGTGTGTTCAAACGGTAGCACGGTAGCACAGAAAAATCGCCCAGGCATCGCAAAAGCTCGCTGGTCGACGCTTGCACGATCACCCTTTTGGGGACGACGTCAGCGCCCCTGTGGCCACTTTTTCAAACCGACGAGAGCTGCTGCGACTTGCTGTAGCCGATGCCGATGTTGTAGCCTCGTAGCGGAGAGTTGGCGCACGACAGCGCACGACTTCTTGACGTTTTTGGCGGTTCACGTGCAGAACGGGGTCTTTCTGGTATGAAGTTGATGTGGTTGTTGTTGAGGTGGTCGGCGAGCGGCCTCTTGGGGTTGCTCTTCTTCTTGGTGGACGCGACGATGCGCTTCCACTTAGCGCGGGAGGAAGATGGACTGGCTCCGCTTGTCCTTGCCGAGCGGATGTGGCTCAGACTCGGGTAGTGGTTTGAGCGAGCCGGGCCGGTGGTCGTAGTTAGCTGGATTGCTGCGGGAACTCGTGCGAGAGTGACAGAACGGTTCCCATGTCGACGTGGCGCTTGGAGAAGAAGAAGAGGAGATGCTAACTTGGAGCTAACTGGAGGCTAACTGGAGGCTAACTGGAGGCTAACTGGAGGCTAACTGGAGGCTAACTGGAGGCTAACTGGAGGCTAACTGGAGGCCTAACTAGCTGCGGGTGTTAGCGTCACCTGCAACAGACGACAAGAAAGAATATTATTCGATTTGTCGGCAAAACGTGATTTTCAGATCAATATTCATGATGATAAAACATTCAATGTTTATTGCGGATAAAGAAGCACACGCCCTCTCTATCTCTGCTCCTCCTCCCCTTCCTCCCTCTCTATTCCACCTCACCCCCTCCTTCTCCCCCTCTCTCCTTTCTCCCCCCACTCCTCACCATCCCTCCTCTCCCCCTCTCCTCCCTCTCCCCTCTCCTCTCCCTCCTCACTCTCTCCCTCTCCGCTCTCTCTCCCTCCCTCCTCCTCTCCCCTCTCTCTCTCCTCTCCCCCTTCCCCCCTCTCTCCTCTTCCCCACCTCTCCCCCTCCTCTCCCTCTCTCCCTCTCTCTCCTCCCTCACCCCCTCTCTCTCCCCTCCCCCTCTCTTCCCCCTTCTCCTCCCCTCTCTCCCCTCTCCCTTCCTCCCCTCTCTCCTCCCCTCTCCCCCCCTCTCCCCCTCCCCCTCTCTCCCTCCCCCCTCTCTCCCCTCCCCCTCTCTCCTCTCCTCCCCCTCTCTCTCCTCTCCTTCCCCCTCTCCCCCCCTCTCCTCCCCTCTCCCCTTCTCCCCTCCCCTCTCCCCTCCCCCCCTCTCCCTCCCCCTCTCCCCTCTCTCCTCCCCCTCCCCCCTCCTCCTCTCCCCCTCTCTCCCCTTCTCCCCCCTCTCTCCTCCCCTCTTCCCCCCTCTCCCCCCTCTCTCCCCTCTCTCCCCTCCCCCCCCCCCCTCTCTTCAGCTGTCGGTGGCAGAAATAGTCTCTCTTCTGACTTCTAAATACAGAATATGTATAAAGTGTATTAATGATGAAATGTTGAAATTGTTCATTAATGTAGGACATTTCTCTGACACAACGCGGCTGTGTCAGATCTAAAGGGTCTTTTCATGAGTGTTTTAGAGACAAACAATTACATTTAGACTAACAAGAAAATGCCAGTTGCAAGATATGCTGGACTAAACTCAGGAACTTTGTGCTAATTTCTTATTTAATGACGCAAAGCTGAAGCAGCAGGTTTATGATCCGGGTTAAGCCTCATGGTGCTCCAGAGCCGCTCCAGAGCCGCTCCAGAGCCGCTCCAGAGCCGCTCCAGAGCCGCTCCAGAGCCACTTCCAGAGCCGCTCCAGAGCCCCTTCCAGAGCCGCCCCGGAGCCGCTTCAGAGCCGCTCCAGCTGCTTGTTTGTTATTGTTTGGAGCCCACCCATGGTCTGAAAACACGCTCATGTTTTCCCTGTTCATGTGTTTGACTTTGGATCACAAATACAATGAAATGTCACGTTTCCAGGTCAAATTAGACATGACAAATGGACAGAGCAGCTTCTGGTGCCGCGGAGAGAAGATTGTGGATCATTTATTTAGATCTGACTGAAAATCATAATCAACATCATAATCTTCCCAGATTTTTGGATGTTAAACTGAAACAAATCCTCCTGTTCGTTCATCAGAGAGTGTGTGTGTGCGCGCGTGTGCGTGTGTGTGTGTGTGTGTGCGCGCGCGTGTGTGTGCAGCTGATCTTTGTGTCTTTGTGGGAGAGTCCATAATCACAGCCGTTTCCAGCACAAGAATGTTGATTTCACCCCAAAAAGAAGAAACATTAAAGCTGCTTTGGACAAATGTTAGAAGTTTCAATGTCCCACATGAACCTGAGGATGAAGAGGAAAACTCACCTGTGCAAAAGTCACGCGAACACGTCGTCCACTCCGCGGCGCGCGTGCAGAGACCCGGAGGCGCGCGCACACGCCGCAGAACTCCGCGTCAGAACCGGCTTTGAAAGGAGATGTCACCGCTTCGCCCCGCCGTCCAGCGCCGTCACCATCGCGCGCCGCTTCAGCCTCTGACGCGCAGACAAAGGATGGGACGGTGGGACGGACAGGCGCGTTCACGTGCGCGGTCAGAGGGGGCGTCCGGTTGGGGTCCGTCCCACGCAGGCCATCGCTCCAAAAAGCCGCGCGTAAAAGCGGATTTCTGGCTGCGCGTTTGGAGACGGAGAGCGCGTTTTCGTGGGGCGGCACCGTGCGTCCTCCCGTGCGTCCTCCCGCGCGTCTCTGCCACAGTGAAGCCTTTCTGCGGAGCGCCGAGCGGGTCTGGCCCCTCCCCCGGCTTCAGCCCCGCCCTCTCTCTCGCGGGGTCCAACGCCAAAACACAGACACGAGACGCGGAGCCCGCGGCGCGTTCAGCGGAATGCGCTCCGCGCTCACCGCGGCTCATTATCCACAGATTCACAGATAATGACACTGCAGTTTAATTAAGCGCATGCTAATGATCTCAAGAGGTGCTAGAGTATCCGGAACACGTTACTTGAGACTGTTGCAAAAAAAGTACAAAAACATGACCATAATAATAAATCTGACCATGATTAGAAATTCCAATATTCAACTTTATTGTTCCGATTATTGCAGAGGGAAAACGTCACGATTTGACCAAACAACAGCGAAATCGATGGTTTTCTTTCGTTCTCGAGGTCTGACGTGTGCCTGTTCCTCAAGTCTGCAGCGACTTTATGACATTAACTTTCCCAAAGACAAAGTTAAAAAACAGCCAGATAAAAAAAACATTTACATTAAAGTCTATGTTTTGGACGAGAGTTTGGTTCTTACGATTACATTGTGACCTGAAGAGTCACGATTCTTGAATAACCGACTCTGGACGTCCCCGAGCGCCGCGGAGACGTCCCCGAGCGCCGCGGAGCGTGGGTCTTACCTGAGGATTTGAAACTCTGCACAAAAAGCCCGGAGTGGAACACGGAACCCTCCTGCTGTGAGGCACTCGCACCGTTTGCCTCAAGAAAATGTTCATTCAGAAATCTTGATCGACATTGGATTGAATGGGACTTTCATTTGATATTTTTTGCGCCTTCATTTATTGTAGAAAAAGACTCACTGGACTCTGTTTTAGAAAAAAACGAGACGTTTGGACTCTCGTCCAAGAGTCATTCTCAATCAGAGAAACAAGTCTGAGAACTCTGTTTATATCCTACTCTGTGAGAAGCCCTGCCCACAGGGCGGGACCTCCTGCTAATGGCCCATTGAAACCTGGGAGGCCTATGTTCTATTGTTCCCTGCTTCACCTTGAGTACCCTTAATTAGCATCCGAATGCCCAGGGCGTCTCCATGGTTTCAGCAGACCATTATAAACAACTGGAAGTTGAATCTTAAACCTCCATTACGATTTAAGGAAGGATTCTTCTTTTTTAACAAAGATTGCCTCCTTAACTCTCCTTAACTCCTCCTTAACTCCTCCTTAACTCTCCTAACTCCTCCTTAACTCCCCTTAACTCCTCTTTCAAACCATCTTTCTCCTGCTCAGAACCTTCTCCTCACTGTCTTCAATAGATGGTTTGGCTTTAAGAGAAGATGCACAGCGTCTGTCCTAATTCGCATGTCTTCTGTGTTGATAAAGCCTCTTGTGCAGTGGCTGTTTAGTCTCCCCTATGTGGCGCTCTTTACAACTTTCTTCACTGCATTGGATAGAATACACTACATTGCTCTGTTTCTGTGTTGCATCTTGTCCTTAGGGTGAACCAGTTTTTGTCTTAACGTGTTCCTGGTTGAAATAAAACAGGGACTTCGTTTTGTCTAAAAATACGTTGCAGTTTTTCTGACAGTCCTGAGACATAAGGATAGAGACACCCTTCTTCTTGGTTCGTTCCCTTTTGTCCCTTTTTCCTGCTTTTGGTTCTCTTCACTTTGTTCAGAGCCCAAGTCGGGTATCCACAGGCTGAGAGAGCATTCCGGAACGTGTTTCCTCTTTTCCTCTTGCCCTCTGAGCTGGTGGGGCACCGCTTGTCTCTGTGTTGTAGTGTTCTGATCACCTCCAGGTGGCCGTTGTAGTGGTTGTAGAGCCAAAGAGCAGGTACTGGTCAGTGTGTGTGGTTCCTATATACTTCTATCTGGAGCTCCCGTCTTCTCCTCTGACAGGTGGAACAATCAAGAAAGGCCAAGCGGTTCTCCGTTTCTGTTTCCTCACGGTTTGAAGCTCGAAGCGCCCCCTACAGGTGGGACGACTCGTTGGAACTCAAACGCGGTCCGGATAAATATATGTAGAAGTTTGCGAATGATTATGAAAACGTTCTCACAGAAAAGCACTCGTTTTTAGGTTTATAATTCCACTTCCTGTTTGTAATTGATGACATCACAGTAGGAAATTACCCAGAAAGCACTGGGCCAAAACTCATCTCATGTCACCGTTTTTTAATTTGACAAATCCAAATAAATGAGAGCGACTTTATTTTGTTAAATTCATGTTTAAAGCGTCAAAAAAGTAGTTTCTTTGTGTAAATTCTGCATAAACTTTGACTGGAATGAGTCCCTGCTGTGATGTCACTTCCTGTCCCTGCTGTGATGTCACTTCCTGTCATTTTCTACAGACTTTTCTCCACAAATACCTGCTCGATCGGTGTGAATCTATCATTTATACGTACGACAGGTTTAAACGCACCAAATAAAGTCAGAATTGGAACGTCGTAAAAACCTGTGAGGGGCCCTTTAAGTCATTTGTCTCCTGGACGACACAGAGTTTGCACGTTCTCCCTGTGTCTGGTGAAAAGAGGGGGAAAACGAGGCCAGCGTTTGTGCAGACGGTTCAGAGTCGGGCGAGGGGCGCGGCGACCTTCATTCAGCACAAATCTAAAAAGAATCAAAATAATCCTGATGATTGACGCACAAGCCCCGGGGATTAGAACGGACCAATCAGAGCGGCCGCAGCTCCTGTTCGAACGTCAGAGAAACAAATGAAGGATTTCCCCCCGAAAAAACATCCCGAATACGAAACAGCATTTTGACTCAAGCGCGTGAATGTAAAAGAGAATGTCATATTTTTCAGCATTGAAAACTTACGCAGTGGGGCTTTAACCAGGACGGATTGTCTTTTTCAGTTTTTCTTTTTCTTTTTTTTATTTGGCGCAAAATTAATAATAATCTTAATTTGAGAAGTTATGAAAAGTTACTGAGGAAATTGTACACTTTTATGTTTAGATACGATTTACCACCTTTTAATAATGGTATTTTAGTTATATTATTTTTCTGTCTTTTTTCCTATTATTAACATTATTATTAATGTTATTACTATTATTATTATTATTGCTATTATTACTATTATCATTATTACTATTATTATTATTATTATTATTATTATTATTATTAATAATAATATTATTATTATTAATATTATTACTATTATCATTATTACTATTATTATCATCATTATTATTATTATTATTATTACTATTGCTATTATTATTATTATTACTATTATTATTATTATTATTACCATTATTATTATTACTATTATTAATAATACTATTGCTATTATTATTATTGTTGTTATTATTATTATTGTTGTTATTATTATTATTATTATTACTATATTATAATTATTACTATGATTATTGCTATTATTATTATTATTACTATGATTATTGCTATTATTATTATTATTATTATTATTATTATTATTATTATTATTATTATATCTATTATTATCATATATTTTAAATTATTATTCATGATCAGTTGAATATTCATTTGTGTTTGTATTGATCGATTTGTTTGCTGTGTTTTTGCTGAATGTCTGTGCCAATCAAAAGCCGGTGCATTCTGGGTAACACGATTGCGTAACATTCCGGAGTCTCCAGATTTAGTGTTTCGGCCGCCAAAAACTCTGACGTCGCTGCGTCAAATCCCCCTCCGAGTCCTGGTCCTGGTCCGGGTCCCAAATCCCTGATGTGGGTTTAATCCAGACCATGTGACCCGCCTGACACTGGGCTGTGGCAGAGTGGTTAGCCCTCACAGCAACAAGGTCCTGCTTAAATATTCATCGGAGTCCGACAGCAAGAAAGTGTGTAAAACAGACCAAGCACCTCATCAAAACTGGGACTAAACCAGTGATAAACCCGGATCTAAACCAGGGATAAACCCAAAAATAAACCAGGAATAAACCAGGAATAAGCTCAAAACTAAACCAGAAATAAACCCTGAACTAAACCAGGAATAAACCCAAAACTAAACCAGAAATAAACCCAGAACTTAAACCAGGAAGATAAACCCAAAATTAACCAGAAATAAACCAGAACTAAACCAGATGAAAACCCAAACTAAACCAGAAATAATCCCAGAACTAAACCAGGGAATAACCAGAACTTAAACCAGGAATAAACCCAGAACTAAACCAGGAATAAACCCAAAACTAAACCAGAAATAACCCGAACTAAACCTGAGAATAACCCAGAATTAAACCAGAAATAAACCCTGAACTAAACTAGGAACTAAACCAGTGAATAAACCAAACTAAACCGAGAAATAAACCAGAACTAAAAGGAATAAACCCAGAAAACTAACCAATGGAATAAACCCAAAACTAAACAGAAATAAACCAAAACTAAACCAGGAATAACCCAAAACTAAACCGGAAATAAACCAGAAACTAAAAAGAATAAACCCAGAACTTAACCAGGAATAAACCCAGAACTTAAACAGGAATAAACCCAAAACTAACCCAGAAATAAACCAGAACTAAACCAGGAATAACCAGAATAACCCAAAACTAAACCAGAAATAAACCCAAACTAAACCAGAAATAAACCCAGAACTAAACCAAGAATCAAACCCAGAAATAAACCAGGAATAAACCAGGAATGACAAAACTAAACAGAAATAAACCCAGAACTAAATCCTGGAATAAACCCAGAACTAAACCAGGAATAAACCCAGAACTAAACCAGGAATAAACCCAAAAACTAAAACAGAATAAACCCAGAGAGCACTAACGACCAGACTAATATGATACAAACTAAACGCAGAAATAAACCGCAGAACTAAACCAGAATAAACCCTGAACTAAACAGGAATAACCCAGAACTAAACCAGGAATACACCATGGAATAAACCCAGGATTAAACCAAAACTAAACCAAAATAAACCCAGAACTAAACATGGAATAAACCAAACCTAAACCAGGAATAAACGCCAAAACTTAACCAGAAAAAACCCAGAAATAAACCAGGAATAAACCACAAAACTAACCATGAATAAACCCAGAAATAAAAACAGGAAATAAAACAGGAATACCCAAAACAACCAGAAATAAACCACCAGACCTAACCAGGAACCAGGATACACACTAACACAGAAATACTAAGCACCCCAGACAAAAACATCAACCAGAAATAAACCAGATAACCCAAGAATTATGGCATCAAACCAGAACTAAACATGAATAAACGCCAAAATAAACCAGAAATACTAAACCTGGAATAAACCCAGAAACTAAACATGAAATAAACCCAGAAATAAACCCAGAAATAAACCGCAGAACTAAACCAGGAATACGCCACTACAACTCGATAACCCAGAAACTAAACCAGGATAAACCCAGAACTAAACCAGGATAAAACCCAAACTAAACCAGAAATAAACCCAGAACTAAGACCTGGAAATAAACCAAAACTTAAACCAGGAATAACCCAAAACTTAAACCAGAAATAAACCGCGAACTAACCCAGGGAATAACCACTAACTAAACCAGGAATAAACCCAGAACCTAAAGATCCAGGAATAACCAGGAATAACCAGGATTAAACCCAAAACTAAACCAGAAATAAACCCAGAACTAAACATGGGAAATAAACCCCAAAACTAAAACGAAGGAATAAACCCAAAACTAAACCGCAGAATAAACCCAGGAAATAAACCAGGAATTGAACCCAAAACTAAACCATGAATAAACCCAGAAATAACAGGAATAAACAGGAATAAACCCAAACTAAAAACCTAAAATAAACCCAGAACTAACCCAAGGAATAAACCAGGAATAAGACCCAAAATAACTAACATAGAATAACCCAGAAATAACACCAGAAATAAACCCAGAATAAACCAATGGAATAACAACCCAGACTATATCCAATAAGAATAAACAACAAGAAAGCTAAACCAGAAAATAACAACACGCAGACCCACCGATCCAACCAAACTCAACGAGAAAAATAAAACACACCAGAACACAGCGAAGGAATAAACCAGGAATACCCCACAAACTGACAGACACACAGACTGAAATAAACGGCAGGCAAACCTCACGAAACCTAAGAAACTCAAACCCAGACATCCTAAAACACGCGGCAGAATAAATATCCCAGAAACTAAACGCAGGAATAAACCCCAGAACTAAAACCGAAGGATAAACAAGGAATAAACACCAAAACTAAACCAGAAATAAACGCCAACGAACTAAACCTTGGAATAAACCGCAAGAACTAAACCAGGAATGAAACGCGCACGAATCTAAAACGCAGCGAATAAACCCAAAACTAAAGAGAGAGAGAGTAAACCCAGAACTAACCTGGAATAAACCCAGAACTAAAACCAGGATAAACCCAGAACTAAGCCCAGGAAAAACCCAAACTAACAGAAAATAAACCCAGAACTAAACCTGGAATAAACCCAAAACTAAACCAGGTACCCAAAAGCTAAACCAGAAAATAACCAGAAAACTAAACCAGGAATAAACCCATGAAATAAACCAGAGAAATAAAACCCAGAACTAAACCAGGAAAATCAACCAGGAGATAAACCAGGATTAAAACCCAAAGACTAAACCAGAAAATAAACCCAGAACTAAACAGTGGAGATAAAAACCAAACTAATCACCAGGAATAAACCCAAAACTAAAACTAAACCCAGAATAACCCCAGAAATAAACACCAGTGAATAAACCCAAAACTAAACCATGAATAAACCCAGAAATAAACAGGAATAAACCAGGAATTAAACCAAAACTAACAGAAATAAACCCCAGAACTAAACCAGGAATAAACCAGGATAAAACCGCAAAACTAACACCCACCAGAAATCAAACCTCAGAATAAACCAGAAATTAACACCCAGAATTAAACCTGGAATAAACCCAGAACTAAACCATGAATAAACACCAGAACTCACACCACGGCAGGAAATAAACGCCAGTAACTAAACATGGAAATGAAACGCCAGAACTAAACCATGAATAAACCCATGAAAATAAACCAGCAATAAAACCAGAAACTAAACCAAGAGAAAAACACCAACTAAACCTCAGAAATAAACACCAGACACTAAAACACCAGAGAATAAACCCAGAAACCAGGAATAACACAAACTAAACGCAGAAATAAAGCCCAGAACTAAAAACCTGGAATAAACGCCCAAAATCTAAACCAGGAATAAAACCACAAAACTAGAACCAGAAATAACCCACGAAGCTAAACAGGAAAACTAAACCAGGAAAATAAAAACCCAGAAGCTAAACCAGGAAATTCAAACCAGAGAATAAACGGCATCGGATTTAAACGCCCAAAAACTGAACACCCAGTGCACGAAATAAACACCCGAAAGACTAAACAATGCGAATACGAAAGAACCCAAAACTAAAACGGAGGAATAAACGCCTCAAAACTTAGGAGACCAGAAAATAAAGAACCACAGAAATTAAACCAGGAATAAAGAGAACAAAACTAAACATGAATAAACTGCCAGAAATAAACAGGAATATACCCAGAGAAATAAAGCAACCTCAAAACTAAACACCCACGAATAAACGACAACTCCAGACTATTAAAACCCCAGGAATCAAACCAAGAATAGTCAGCAAAGACCAATCCGCTAACACCCAAATACTAAGCCAATACACTAGAAAATAAACACCACTGGTACACCAACTGAACTATAAAGGACCAGAAAATAAAAAAAGCCGCTATGTATAGTATATAAAGAACCCCGGCCTACGGCTGTGGGAAGGCTGAAACTCCACAAAGAAAACTAAAATCACCCATGATATACAAACAGAACTCCTCAAACTAAAACCAGAATAAAAACCCCAGAACCTAAACAAGACCAGGAATAAA
>BJKM01000855.1:118676-126176 GCA_015082035.1 Chaenogobius annularis
AAACCAGGAATAAACCCAGAACCAACCAGGATAAACCCAAAACTAAACCAGAAATAAACCCAGAACTAAACCTGGAATAAACCCAAAACTAAACCAGGAATAAACCCAAACTAAACCAGAAATAAACCCAGAACTAAACAGGAATAAACCCTAACTAAACCAGAAAACCCAGAACTAAACCAGGAATAAACCAGGAATAAACAGAATAAACCAAAACTAAACCAGAAATAAACCCAGAACTAAACATGGAATAAACCCAAAACTAAACCAGGAATAAACCAAAACTAAACCAGAAATAAACCCAGAAATAAACCAGGAATAAACCCAAAACTAAACCAGGAATAAAACCCAGAAATAAACCAGGAATAACTAAACCAGGAATAAACCCAAAACTAAACCAGAAATAAACCCAGAACTAAACCAGGAATAAACCAGGAATAAACCCAAAACTAAACCATAAACCAGAATAAACCCAGAAATAAACCCAGAAATAAACCCAGAATAAACCCATAAACCTGGAATAAACCCAGAATAAACTAAACCAAAATAAACCAGAAATAAACCAGAACTAAACCAAATAAACCCAAAACTAAACCAGAAATAAACCCAAACTAAACCAGGAATAAACCAGAATAAAACCAGAACTAAACCAGGAATAAACCCAAAACTAAACCAGAAATAAACCCAGAACTAAACCTAAACCAGGAATAAACCGAGACTAAACCAGGAATAAACCCAGAACTAAACCGAATATAAACCAGGAACTAAACCAGAAAAACCCAGAACTACTAAACCCCAGAATAAACCCCAGAAATAAACCCAGAACTAAACCAGGAATAAACCAGAACTAAACCAGGAATAAACCCAAAAAACTAAAACAGGAATTAAACCCAGAACTAAACCAGAATAAACCCAGGAATAACTAACCGAAATAAACTAAACCAGGAATAAACCCAGAATAAACCAGGAATAAACCCAAACTAAACCAGATAAACCAGAACTAAAGGAATAAAATAACCAGGAATAAACCCAGAACTAAACCAAAAAACCAGGAATAAAACCAAGAACCCAGAACTAAACCATAACCAGGAATAAACCCAAACTAAACCAGGAAACCAAACTAAACTAAACCCAAACTAAACCAGAATAAACCCAGAAATAAACCAGGAATAAACCAAAAAACCCAAACTAACCAGAAATAAACCCAGAACTAAACCAGAATAAACCCAGGAACTAAACCAGGAATAAACAAAACTAAATAAACAGGAAAAAACCAAAACTAAACCAGAATAACCCAGAATAAACCAGGAATAAACCCAGAACTAAACCAGGAATAAACCCAGAAATAAACCAGGAATAAACCAAAACCCAGAACTAAACCAGGAATAAAACCCAGAAACTAAACCAGGAATAAACCCCAAACTAACCAGAAATAAACCCAGAACTAAACCAGGAATAAACCAGAACTAAACCAGGAATAAACCAGAAAAAACCAAAACTAAACCAGAAATAAACCCAGAACTAAACCTCCAGAATAAACCAGGAATAAACCCAGATCTAAACCCAAGAATAAACCCAGAACTAAACAGGAATAAACCAGAACTAAACCAAATAAACCAGAACTAAACCAGGATAAACCCAGAACTAAACCAGGAATAAACCCAGAACTAAACCAGGAATAAACCCAGAACTAAACCAGAAATAAACCCAGAACTAAACCAGGAATAACCCAGATCTAAACCAGGAATAAACCCAGAACTAAACCAGGAATAAAAATAAACCAGGAATAAACCAAGAAACTAAACCAGAATAAACCCAGAACTAAACCAGGAATAAACCCAGAAAAACTAAACAGGAATAAACAGGAAATAAAACCCAAATAAACCGAAATAAACCCAGAACTAAACCAGGAATAAACCCAGATAAACTAAACCAGGAATAAACCAAAACCCAAACTAACCGGAATAAACCCAGAACTAAACCAGGAATAAACCCAGAAAACTAAACCAGAAATAAACCAGAACTAAACCAGGAATAAACCCAGAACTAAACCAGAATGGAATAAACCAGATAAACCAGGAAGAATAAACCAGGAATAAACCCAGAAAACCAGGTAAACCCAGAATAAACCAGGAATAAACCCAGATCTAAACCAGGAATAAACCCAGATCTAAACCAGGAATAAACCCAGAACTAAACCCAGGAAAACTAAAAAAATAAACCAGGAAAACCCAAAACTAAACCAGAATAAACGGAATAAACCAGAATAAACCAGAATAAACCAGATAAACAAAAAATAAACCAGGAATAAACCCGGATCTAAACCAGGAATAAACCCAGAAACTAAACCAGAATAAACCCAAACTAAACAGGAATAAACCCACCCAGAATAAACTAAACCAGGAATAAACCCAGGAACTAACCAGGAATAAACCCAGGAATAAACTAAAACCAGGAATAAAACCCAAAACTAAACCAGAAATAAACCCAGAACTAAACCAGGGATAAACCCAGAACTAAACCAGGAATAAACCCAGATCTAAACCAGGAATAAACCCAGATCTATAAACCAGAACTAAACCCTGTAATGAACTGCCAATCAGCTGCAGGCGTCTTGCAGTTCGGCTTCTCATGATCCTTAATCCCTTCGCTTGCATTAAAGAGTGATCATCTCTTGAATAATGATTGTAATCTGTGATTATTGAACGTTCATGTGTGAACTCAGATTACGCCTCTCTTCGGCTGCAGGGCGAGGCACGTGCGAGTCGGGATCAGCGGAGCCTAAAGCCGAGCTCACGCGCCGATATAGATTAAGGATTACACGGGGAAATCTGCAGAATATGTGACGATAATCTGAGAAGGACATGAAATACGACCTGAACATGTTGATGATGAAACCTTTGCTGCCGTTTGGATTTCATGTGATGTTTTTTTAAAGACGCACAACGTATTTCTGCTTTCGGTTTTATTAGTGCATAGAATGTTTCGCCGTAGGGCATTAAACCGTCTTGTCCTACACTTATTTGTTCAAGTCAAGGTATTTTTGTTGCTTGAAAATCCTACGTTCTCAGTCAACGGGCTCGCCACTCCACAGATCTGACCTTCACTGTACTTCAGTTTAAGGTACTTCAGTTTACTGTACTTTAGAGTACTTTACTTTAGAGTACTGTACTTTAGCTAACAGTACTTTAGTACTCTAGTGTACAGTACTTTAGTGTACTGTACTCTAGTGTACAGTACTTTAGTACTCTAGTGTACAGTACTTTAGTACTCTAGTGTACAGTACTCTAGTGTACAGTACAGTATTTAGTACTCTAGTGTACAGTATTTAGTACTCTAGTGTACAGTACTCTAGTGTACAGTACTTTAGTACTCAGGTGTACAGTACTCTAGTGTACAGTACTTTAGTACTGTAGTGTACAGTACTCTAGTGTACAGTACTTTAGTACTCAGTGTGTACAGTACTCTAGTGTACAGTACTTTAGTACTCTAGTGTACAGTACTCTAGTGTACAGTACTTTAGTACTGTAGTACTTTCAGACTCAGTTTAAGTGGAAATACTTGAAGCCGCTCCTTTGGTCTCACGCTCTGAACGCGGCCGATACGACGACGGCGCGGCTAATTTAAAGTACACATTCAAACCAGTACTGCAAAACACTGACCGAAGTACGTTTTTCATGTGCGACGTTTCCTTTTGCCTGAGTGTTGATTTCTCTGGAACTGTGCAGTCGCGCGGGGACTTTTGCTGTGGAAACTGAACTGAAAAAACCCCTAAAATAAGACCTTGAATGAATCAAATGTTCCGGTGTTTTATTTCCCGCGTTAAACCACAGAGACGAGGTTGTTTTTGTTTTTATTTTCTTTCCTTTCAGCTACAGTTTGTCACATTGGTGCTGTGAAAGATGACCAAACAGATGGAGAGGAAAGCGAGGTCAGACGGCGGACACAAGCCACGTCGCGGGTCAGAGTTTAAACCTGCACAGTCTGAATCCTGAACGGGGATTTCACTGCCGTCGGAGCAAAACGCCGCCTAAAACGAGCACTGGGAGATTATTTTAACAGGCAAATTCTAAGCATTTTACGTTCATTACCTGCGCGGCGACGTCACGATTATGAGGTTAAATCGCTAATCGTGATTATTCAGGTCAAAACCGTGAACAAAACGTGAGAATAACACAAGGAAAACACGTGTAAAGTGCTTTGTTTACGTGCCGTTTTTCATTCGGGAAGTTTGATTCCATAAAACTGCAACGAAAAGAATAATTAGTCATTCTTTTTGTGTCTTTGCACTTGATGTCACGAGTTATGAGTTTTCCAGTGCAGATACACAAAATGGAGCGATTTCACAGGCAAAAGAACCATATCACGCCTTTTGAGGAACGTTTTTATGTAATAATTTATTTGCGACAGAAACATTCCTCATTTTTACATTAGTGAAGCGAAAACAGCTTCGAAACACTGCGGGAAATCTGTCGAAACGGTAAAAAACAACATTGTCGTCATGGAATTTAAAAACATAAAGGATAAAATTAGCTTTAAAAACAGACAATCGCTAATCTCACTAAAGCTAATTAAAGGTGCACCGTGTAACTTTTCCGACGTTCTCTGTGGCGACGTGGCCTTAAATGTTCCTGTTTTCTCCACACAAAAACACAAAAACTGCTGCGAGGTTACACGGTGCAGCTTTAAAGGGACAAATCTCTGAAAACTGATTCCTGTAAAAGCAGTTTTCCGATTGTGTTATTTCAAAAGTACTTTTATTCCCGTCCTTGAATACGTTTCCTGGCGAGCTGTGTGCTTTGTCACTGTTTTGACGCATGAAAAACAGAACTTCATTTCTTTTTTTTTTGCGCGTAACAGAAAGTGTTTTTTATTCTCAGAAGAGCAGGAAGTGCGCCGTTAGCATGCTAATGCTTGTTAGCTTGACACTGGGCTCAGCGACTCGTGAAAAGCGCTCATAAACTCGTCGCGATGAATATTTAGGAGGATTTAGGTGAATGTGTTAGCGAAGCGGAAGTGTTAGTTCTGTTTTTCACGTTTCAAAACAGTCAAAATCAGGTAAACGTTAACTTCATTAAAGCGGCTAAAAACAAAAACAGGCGGCGCTAGCATCACAGTAGCATTTAGCCCCGCAGCTAGCGTTAGCATGCTTGGGTATTTGTACATATTTGGGCAGTTGGAACACGTTATTCTTCTCCATGTCTTTGTCTCTGTATTTGGAACAATAAAACACTCAAATAAAACAATAAAAGTCTACGTTTGCTCTTTTAGCTGTTTAGCTCTTCTACGCGGACGCTAATGTTTGCCCCGCAGATGACGGCAGTAAAATGTAATATAATACTCCAAATGTAATGCGTTAGATTATGTCGATTAATTTAAAAAAAAAAAGTTATTTGCAAATCGTTTCTGCCGAACACCGGATCTGATGCTGCGTTCCAGTCGCCCTCGGAGATCCGAACTCGGGACTTCAGGGAGACGTTTTCTCTGATCCGAAAAAGTCCGAAAAAACAGGCGCGATACATAACCGTGTGTGACTTTAACGACTCAAATCAGACAATAAAAGACAAAAAGGAGCTCAAATCATCCAAAATATGGATCCAATGAAGTTCATGTATCAACGCGGACGGTGTTTATTACATCTGAGTGAAAAATCAATGTTTGAATGAGAACTTTTGCTTTTGTCATCATTAGCTTCTGTCAACGTTAGCAACATTAGCGCAGTGTAGACATTAGCAAAATTAGAGCCATAAAGACGTTAGCAACATTAGCTCTGTAAAGACGTTAGCAACATTAGCTCTGTGTAGACGTTAGCAACATTAGCGTCGTAAAGACGTTAGCACATTAGCTTGTAAGACGTTAGCAACATTAGCTCTGTAAAGAAGTTAGCAACATTAGCTCCGTGTAGACGTTAGCAACATTAGCTCTGTAAAGACGTTAGCAACATTAGCGCCGTAAAGACGTTGCAACAATGTAGAACGTTAGCAACATTAGCTCTAAAGGACGTTTAGACATTAGCTGTAAGACGTTAGCAACATTAGCTCTGTAAAGAGTTAGCAACATTAGCTCGTAAAGACGTTGCACATTAGCTCTGTGAACGTTAGCAATTAGCGCCGTAAAGACGTTAGCAACATTAGCTCTGTAAAGACGTTAGCAACATTAGCTCTGTAAAGACGTTAGCAACATTAGCGCCGTAAAGACGTTAGCAACATTAGCTCCGTGTAGACGTTAGCAACATTAGCGCGTAAAGACGTTAGCAACATTAGCTCGTTAGTAAAAGACGTTAGCAACATTAGCTCTGTAAAGAAGTTAGCAACATTAGCTCCGTGTAGACGTTAGCAACATTAGCGCCGTAAAGACGTTAGCAACATTAGCTCTGTAAAGACGTTAGCAACATTAGCTCCGTAAGACGTTAGCAACATTAGCTTGTAAAGACGTTAGCAACATTAGCGCCGTAAAGAACGTTAGCAACATTAAGCTCCGTGTAGACGTTAGCAACATTAGCGTCGTTAAAGACGTTAGCAACATTAGCTCTGTAAAGAAGTTAGCAACATTAGCTCAGTGTAGACGTTAGCAAACATTAGCGCAACACTGCATTTGAAACTGCAGAGGCTCAACGGCAGCACAGGAGCAGCTTCACAGACAGCAGGGGGCAGTAGAGAGACACTGAAGGGGAAATAACATGAGCACTATCAATAATGTTTGTTGTAAGTCGTTATCCAAACGCAGGCGCAGACATGTTGGAATGTCAAACTTGGACAAACTCTGGCGTCTGAAATGTTGCTTGAGTTTTCAAGTGGGAATTCCGAGATGTGGGAATGTTCCAGAGGGAATTTACAAGTCGCAACTCGGAAACGCTCGTCTCCGAGGCCGACTGGAACGCAGCAGAGCAAATCTCTTACTCCTTTCATACTTGGTCTTAACTTAACTTTAAAAAAAACAACAACAAATGGGTTCATCAAGTCGATTTTTTACAGCAGATGCCATTCCTCCATTAACCACACTAATGAGAACACATGAGGAAAACTAGCAACCCTCTGGTGACAGGGCACACGATGTACAAAACACATGAGTTAGTTAAATATGAAAATCAAGGCAGTTCCTTCAGCGAGCGGCGAGTCGTGCTCAGTTCGCCGGCGCCACGAGGACGAAGCCGTCTCTGCTCTTCTTGAAGTCGGCCATGTTGGCGGAGGCTCTGGTTTCCACGGTGACGGTTTTGAGTTTTCCTCTCATGTGCAGCTGCAGGGACGAGTCGCACACCTTCACCGGGAGCGGCACGTTGCGCACCCTGAAACGCAAACGGCACACTTTCAAAAGACAGTTTCGAGGGACAAATTTGTGGGACAGTTTTCGAGGGACAGTTTCGAGGGTCAGTTTCGAGGGACAGTTTTTGTGGGACAGTTTCGTGGGACAGTTTCAGGGGACAGTTTCGAGTGACAGTTTCGAGTGACAGTTTCGAGTGACAGTTTCGAGTGACAGTTTCGAGGACAGTTTTGTGGGACA
>BJKM01000855.1:131176-308425 GCA_015082035.1 Chaenogobius annularis
CGCTGCCCTAGGAGCACCTCTGGGGGCAGTATGGAGCTGGAGCACTATCCTCTGTTTCCTACTACTTTTCTATCAAACAATTATTTAATATTTAATTTCACTGGCAATTGTTCATCGCTTTTCCTTCTTCTTCTCCCACTTCCCCGACGGGAGTGGAGCAGGCACATCGAGGACCTGTGGATCCAGATGCTCCTCAGCTGCTGGAGAAACGGTCTCTACTCCATATGAACGGGTTCTTCATCGCCTCGAGACCTGGTTCTCCTCCTGAGTGGGTCCAGCTCCACCGTCTCTCTCACGTCCGCCTGTCCGTCCGAGGGAGTCGGATCTCTCCTTCACTGTGGAACTTCTCCCCAGGTTTGGTAGTTTCTCCTGGCCGAGAAGGAGGGTCTAAGGACAGGGGGGCTTGGGACATCTGTTTACACCGTCGCACTTCGAGGAAACGGCTGTTGTGATTTTGGGCGCTACAAAAAATACATTTAATTTAATTTAATTGAACCAGGAATAACGCCGGTTAGCAGCATGCAGGTGCTGTTAGCAGCATGCTAGGTGCAGCATTCTAGCTGCTTAGCAGCATGCTAGGTTGCTGTTAGCAGCATGCTAGGTGCTGTTAGCAGCATGCTAGTGCTGTTACAGCATGCTTGTGCTAGCAGTAAGCAGCATGCTAGGTGCTGTTAGCAGCATGCTAGGGCTGTTAGCAGCATGCTAGGTGCTGTTAGCAGCATGCTAAGTGCTTAGCAGTGCTTAGCAGCATGCTAGGTGCTGTTAGCAGCATGCTAAGTGCTGTTAGCAGCATGCTTGGTGCTGTTAGCAGCATGCTAGGTGCTGTTAGCAGCATGCTAGGTGCTGTGGTGGAAAGTGGGGAATACGTTTGGAGGGTGTTTCAGATGTTTTTCACGCGTGTAAATAATGGTTCTTTCTCGCTGTCGTCACACGCTTCAGCGAGATGTTCCACAGTCTGAAAGTGGGTCGACATTTTGAGAGTGAACAGTCTCAGAGGGAGGAGCTATTTCTGCCTCTGACGCCTTCAATGACCCAATAACACGAGACCAGGTCCAAACCAGGTCCAGACCGGGTCCAAACCGGGTCTAAACCATTGAAACCGGGTCTAAACCAGGTCTAAATCAGGCCCAAACCAGGTCTAAACCGGGTCTAAATGAAGACTAAACCAGGTCTAAACCAGGCCTAAACCGGGTCTAAACCAGGCCTAAACCAGGTCTAAACCGGGTCAAACCGGCCTAAACCGGGCCTAAACCGGCCTAAACCGGTCTAAACCAGGTCTAACCAGGTCTAAACCAGGCCTAAACCAGGACTAAACTTAAACCAGGTCTAAACCAGGGACAAACCAGTCTAAACCAGATAAACCAGGCTAAACCAGGACTAAACCAGGTCTAAACCAGGTCCAAACCAGGTCTAAATAAACTCTAAACCAGGAAACCAGGTCTAAACCAGGTCCCAGGACTAAACCAGGTCTAAACCAGGTCTAAACCAGTCCAAACCAGTCTAAAACCAGGTCTAAAACCAGGAACTAAACCAGGTCTAAACCAGGTCTTAAACCAGGACTAAACCAGGTTCTAAACCAGATCTTAAACCAGGTCTAAACCAGGTCTAACCAGGTCTAAACCAGGTCTAAACCAGGACTAAACCAGGTCAAACCAAAAACCAGGTCTAAACCAGGAAACCAGGTCTAAAACAGGTCTAAACCAGACCAGGTAAACCAGGTCTAAACCAGGACTAAAACCAGGTCTCTAAACCAGGTCTAAACCAGGACTAAACCAGGTCTAACCAGACTAAACCAGGTCTAAACAAGGTCTAAACCAGGTCTAAACCAGGTCTAAACCAGATCTAAACCAGGTCTAAACAGGTCTAAAACCAGGACTAAACCTAAACCAGGTCTAAACCAGGTAAACCAGGACTAAACCAGGACATAAAAGACTAACAAGGATCTTAAACCAGCAGTAAACAGAGTTATCTAAACCAGCGACTAAACCAGGTCTAAAACCAGGCCTAAACCAGGTCTAAACTAATGACACAAAAGGATACTGGTTAAACCAGGTCCTAAACAGGTCTAAACCATGCGTCTAAACTTCAGGTCTAAAACCGAGGGACTAAACCAGGTCTAAACCAGGTCTAAAACCAGTCTAAACCAGGTCTAAACCAGCTAAACCAGACCAGGTCTAATCACCAGGTCGTTAAACCAGGACTAAACCAGGGTCTAAACCAGGCCTAAAACCCAAAGACGGTCGGTAAAATCCAGGTCTAAAACCAGGACTAAAACCAGCGTCTAAACCAGGTCTAAACCAGGAAACTAAACCCAGGTCTAAACCAGGTCTAAACCAGGACTAAACCAGGTCTAGACAGGCTAAACCAGTGAGTCTAAACCATAGGACTAAAACCAGGTGCCTAACCAGGCCAAACCAGGTCTAAACCAGGTCTAAACCAGGTCTAAAACCAGTCTAAACCAGGTCCTAAACCAGGTCTAAACCAGGACTAAACCCAGGTCTAAACCAGGTCTAAACCAGGTCTAAACCAGGACTAAACCAGGTCTAAACCAGGTCTAAACCAGGTCTAAACCAGGTCTAAACCAGGTCTAAAACCAGGTCTAAACCAGGACTAAACCAGGTCTAAAAGGACTAAAACCAGGACTAAAACCAGGTCTAAACCAGGACTAAACCAGGTCTAAACCTAAACCAGGTCTAAACCAGGACTAAACCAGGTCTAAACCAGGTCTAAAACCAGATCTAAACCAGGTCTAAACCAGGACTAAACCAGGTCTAAACCAGGGAAAGGGGGAGAGAGTGTCATACTACTGCAGGAGGGGGGAGGGGGGGAGAGTGATGTGATGTGACAGGAGAGAGAACTGAGATTTCCTTGACCCAGATCTAAACCAGACCAGGATAGGAACACTAGCACCAGGACTAGCACCAGGACAGGGATAGGACCGGACCAGACCAGGACCAGGACTAGGGACCAGGACTAGCACCAGGACCAGGAATAGGACCAGACCAGAACTACATTTACATTTCAAAGTGCCAGAAAATGCAAACTTTCAAGCCACAGATATTTGTCTGATGGAAGACAAACTGACGTCCTCTTCCTCCTCCTCCTCCTCCTCCTCCTCTCCCATATTTCCTCTTTCTTCCTCCTCCTTCTCTCTTCCTCTCTCACCTCTCTCCTATATTTCGTCTTCTTCCTCCTCCTCTTCCTCTCACCTCTCTCCCATATTTCCTCTCTTCCTCCTCCTCTTCCTCCACCCTTCTTCTTTCTCCCTCCTCCTCCTCCTCCTCGTTTTCATATTTCCTCTTCTTCCTCCTCCTCTCCTCCACCCTTCTTCTTCTTCCTCCTCCTCCTCCTCTTCTCACCTCTCCCATATTTCCTCTTCTGTCCTCCTCCTCTTCTCTCCTCTTCCTCCACCCTTCTTCTTCATCCTCTTCCTCCTCCTCCTCTACACCTCTTTTTCATATTTCCTCTTCTGTCCTCCCTCTTCCTCCTCCTCCTTCCTCCTCACCTCTCTCTCATATTTCCCTCCTGTAGTCCTCCTCCTCTTCTTCCTCTTCCTCCTCACGTCTCTCACGTCTCTCCCCATATTTCCTCTTCTTCCTCCTCCTCTTCCTCCTCCTCTCTCCCCCGTATTTCCTCTTCTGTCCTTCTCTCTCTTCCTCTTCCTCCTCCTTACCTCTCCCCCATATTTCCTCCTCCTCTTCCTCCTTACCTCTCCCCCGTATTTCCTCTTCTGTCCTCCTCCTCTTCTTCCTCTTCCTCCTCCTCTTCCTCCTTACCTCTCCCCCATATTTCCTCTCCTGTCCTCCACCTCCTTTTTCTCCTCCCCCTCTTCCTCCCCCTCTTCCTCCTCCTCTTCCTCTCTCTCACACACACATTTCTCTTTTACACGTTTGTTTTAAAGAGACCCCTTGTTGCGCTCCACGCGTTCCCTTCAGGCCAGAACTTCCAACCGCAGAAACAACACGATCACATGAACTGAACTCTTATGAACGCGGATATCGCCGAGCGAGTACGACGGCGTGTGCGGACGAAGGATGAGACGCGAAGAAAAGCCACACACTTTGCTCTGGGGTCACGGCGCTTTTCTCCGCTCGCAGATGGAGACACAAAGACCGGCCCCAACACACTCCGGCGTCCCAGCTGCGGCGGCGATAAACGGGACAAAAGTCTCACTAGTAAAACCGACAAAAGAGAACGAAAAAGACGGACGACTTTGGCGGACGTCTGCGACATATTTACAGTCACTGAGATGGAAATAACCGCCGTCTGCGCGTCATTTGCGATGCTAATTTAAACCTTTCACTCGCTCTGAAACCGTCGGAACACATGTCCGTTCCCCCCCCGCACGCGCGCTCGGCCCGGTTTAAACCTGGTCCAGAGCCAGGTTTGGACCCGGGCCTCATCGCCGCTTCAGCGGGAGGAGGACGTGAATCAGAGCCGGTGCTAAATGTCAAAGTGACGCCTCATTTCACACCAGTTTGAGTCAAAAACATTGAAATCAAAACGAGGACGTGAAGATGCGGCAGCGCTAACAGATGCTAACAGATACTAACATATACCAACAGATGCTAACAGATACTAACATATACCAACAGATGCTAACAGATACTAACATAAGCCAACAGATACTAACATATACCAACAGATGCTAACAGATGCTAACCTACCAACAGATGCTAACAGATACTAACAGAAGCCAACAGATACTAACATATACCAACAGATGCTAACCTACCAACAGATGCTAACAGATACTAACAGAAGCCAACAGATACTAACATATACCAACAGATGCTAACAGATGCTACAACCTACCAACAGATACTAACATATACCAACAGATGCTAACAGATGCTAAACTACCAACAGATGCTAACAGATACTAACAGAAGCCAACAGATACTAACATATACCAACTGATGCTAACAGATACTAACATAATAACCGATACTAATATATACTAACGGATGCTAACAGATGCTAACATATACTAACAGATAATAACAGATGCTAACAAAAGCTAACAGATACTAACATACTGTATACTAACATATGCTAACCTATAATAACAGATACTAACAGATTTCAACAGATGCTAACACATGCTAACAGATACTAACATAATAATCGATACTAATATATACTAACGGATGCTAACAGATGCTACCATATACCAACAGATAATAACAGATGCTAACAGAAGCTAACAGATACTAACATACTGTTTACTAACAGATGCTAACCTGTAATAACAGATGCTAACACATGCTAACAGATACTAACAGATACTAACATAATAATCGATACTAACATATAATAACAGATACCAACAGATGCTAACAGATAGTAACATATACTATTGCTAACAGACACTAATAGACACTATGAGATGCTAACGGATGCTAACAGATGCTAACAGACAGTTAATCAAAAAATTTACTCAATAAAGAGCTCTATTAACACAACTAAAATCTGAAACTATAGTAACAATTATTATATTTATCATTTAATCTAGCAATAATTATTTAGGATGAAACAATTTGTTGTTTAGAACGCTAAAGGCCCATGATTTTTTACTAAAAATATAAACTGAAGTGAAGCAGCTTGAGAAAAAAGATGTTTCCATCAAAAACACATGTACATGTTTCATTTTTATGTCATTCCAGCTCTGTCTCGGCCATAAAACCTCTTCTCTGGTGGTTCTGTGGTTCAGTTATCGACAAATCAATATACTAAATTCGCTTCAATAATTGATCAGGTGAGGAATCAGGTGATGGAGGACTCTGGGGTTTTTGTGAACCAGGCACCTCAACGACACGTTTACGGACACATTCCTGACGCGCAGTGAAAATGATCGGAGGATCGTTCCCGTGTGAAAGCATGCTTTTAATATTTATCAGTTGATGTCTTTTCTGTCTGATGCAGATGTCAGAACGACACATTCTACTTTCAGATGGTCTCCACTTGCCAACGTCTGTATGATCAGTATCGCCCGCATCCGTCCGCTCCGAACCAGGCTCAAACCGGGTCTCGGTCTAACACGAGTCTTACCTGGTGAAGTGGTGCACCAGCTGCCCACCAGCTCTCCCACTCGGTCTGGTTTGGGATTCAGCAGCCCCCTCTGCAGGCACAGCAGGATATCGTCCTGAGAGGAGGTGTGCAGCCGCCACCAGCTGGTCGGCCTTGGAGGTCACACTCACACCGGTCAACTGCACACAGAGGGCGGGTAAAGAGACACGAGACCGGTTCAGTTCGAGCGCTGCTACAGGAACAGAACAGAACGTCACACCAAACTAATTATTTTATGAAAATATAAATCTAAAACCTAAATTACTCTGTTTAATCCTGAAGCCGATCTCAGCAATTCACAAAAAACATGTTTATTAATCCATGTGTGTGTGTGTGAGGGGCGTGGCTAAAGCGAGCGTGCACAGGAACAGTTTTGCCTCATGTCTTTGCCTTATGTGCAAAGCCTTCGATCGCCGCGTTTGAACCTCTCTTTATGGAATCATGTCAGACGCATTCTGACCTGGAAACACCACATTTGGACAAACAGGAAACAGCTGTTGCTAACGCGCTTTGCTAGCTTTGTGTTGCTATGGCCCAACATATAAGTTAGCATCAGTGGAAACTACAGACCACTCAGGGCCCACTTCGGCTCACATAAATGGCCCGCTATGGTTCACATAAGACAGTAGAGACACTTTCGGACCGTTCCGCTACGCACCAAAGTGAACCAGTCGAAACGTGGCTTCACAGTTTCATTGAAATCAGATTTGACGTTCTAAAATAAACAATTCCTCGACTATACTATGCTTTGTGACACATCACGAGTCACGCCCTTCATCCTCCGTTCTCCACCGCTCTCAACCTTCAGCGACCCGCGGCTTTGGGGTCCGACGGCTTTCATTTGGCTAAAACACGTACGGGATTATCGCGTTTTTTATCACGTTCGTGTTCGGAAAGCTGCGAACGTGGATGCTTCTGTCGTCGGGGATTATGCTCAGGAGGAGGAGGAGAGGTGAGCGAAAGGACTGCGGCGTCACGTGGAGGAGTCGCCGAGGACAACACTGACCCAGATACAAACATCTACATATATCTACTGCAGAGAGAGCGAGAGGATCAGGAGGGAGAAAAGGACAGAGCTGATGTATACTGAGAGAAGGTCATGTGAGCGTCATCAGAAGAGTTACAGCTCCAATAACTGCAGGTAAACGCTTGATGGCGACCAGGGCCGTCGTCGACGAAGGCCATGCGCGGGGGGCTTAAAGTGACGCACGACGGGTTTGTACGACGTTCTAATTCTGACTCCCTTTGGTGTGTTTGTACCTGTCGAACAGATGAATGAGAGTTTGACACCGGTCGAGCAAGTATTTGTGGAGAAAAACTGTGAAAAAGCTGTGGGAAATGACAGGAAGTGACATCACACCAGGGACAGGAAGTGACATCACACCAGGGACAGTTCATGCGTAATTTACACAAAAGAAACAACTTTTTCGACTCTCCAAACATGAATTCAACAAAATAAAGTCGCTCTCATATATTTGTATTTGTCAAATTAAGATATTGTGACATCAGATGAGTTTTGGCCCAGTGCTTTCTGGGTAATTTCCTACTGTGATGTCATCATTTCCAAACAGGAAGTGAATTTATAAACATACAAAATGTGCTTTTTCTGTGATTTTTCTGTGCAAAATTCGAAATATATTTATCTTTGACTGCGTTTTAGGTCAACGAGTCGTCCGACCTGTGTGATGTCACTTCCTGTCATTTTCTACAAGACTTTTCTCCACAAATCCCTGCTCGATCGGTGTAAAACTAGCATTCATATGTACGACAGGTACAAATACACCAAATAAAGTCAAAATTAGAACATGGTAAAAACCTGTCATGGGCCCTTTAAAGTAGTGGATTAACATTAATTAAAAATACATTTGTGCCTTTCTTAAATCTTAAACGTAAGATTATGTGGGCCTGTATTACCGTTATCGTCATGAGAAAAGCAGATCACGTTTGTCATTTTCTGGTGATTTGATGTTTTCCTGGCCTTTTAATGACCTTTGATGCCTCGCGAAAACACTGGCGCGTTCGTTTCACTGACCGTGTCCAGGGCCGTCCTCTTCAGGATCTTGAACTGTTTCTTTGGCTCCAGTTTGTAGATGTATTGATCAGTGACCAGCAGCCCGCGGTCGGTGCTCTTATTGAAGCGGTTCACCTGGTCAAGAAGACAGGTTAGTGACTTCCTGGTGCGTTGTTAGCTCGTTTGTGAAGACTCTTTTACGTTCAGACTCATTCACGACAACAGATATTCAAACTAGACCTGGTTCAGACCCGATTTAGACCCAGTACGATCCTGGTTTAAGTCAGATAAACTGGTACGTCGGCGATTCATCTCCTTTCTGTGAGTCGTACCTTTCGGCAGAAGCCCGAGAACAGGACTTGGCTGAACTCGTTTTTGTTGCGTAGATCTTTGGAAAGTTGGATGTAGCTGGAGCAGGTCTGAGGACTGTCTCTGCTCTGGAAGATCAAGAGGACAGAGGCACTTACACAAACAGAAACAGATGACATGCATTTGTTGTGGTGTTAAAGTGGCGTAAAGTGGCTTAAAGTGGCTGAAAGTGGCGTAAAGTGGCGTAAAGTGGCTTAAAGTGGCTGAAAGTGGCCTTACAGTGGCTTAAAGTGGCTTAATGTAGCGGAAAGTGGCCTTAAAGTGGCGTAAAGTGGCTTAAAGGGTCTTAAAGTGCTAAAGTGGCAGGAAAATGGCTTATTGTGGCTGAAAGCGGCCTTAAAGTGACGGTAAAGTGCCGGCTAAAGATGACGAAAAGTTGGCTTAAAGTAAGTGACCCAAAGTGGCTTAAAGTGGCGGCTAACAGTGGTCTTACAAGGCGTAAAGTGGTTTTAAAGGGTCTTAAGAGTGGCTGAAAGTGGTCCTTACCAGTGCTTTAGTGGCTGGATTGTGGGCGAAAAGTGGCTTTACAGTGGCCTGAAAAGTGGACCGAAATGGCTTAAAGTGCATAAAGTGGCCTTAAAGTGGCGTAAAAGTCGGTTTTAAAGGGTCTAAGAGTGGCTGAAAGTGCCTTACAGTGGCTTAAAGTGGCCTTGACTGTGGCGCGAAACGTGGCTTACAGCTGCTGAAAGGGCTTAACTTGGCTGAAAGTGGCTTAAAGTGGGCTATTAAAAGTGGCGAAAGTGGCCGAAAGTGGCTTAAAGTGTGTAAAGTGGATTAAAGTGGCCGTTTAAAGTGGCTTAAAGGGTCTAAAGTCGGCTGAAAGTGCCTTAAATGGGCGTTGTAAAGTGGCCTTACAAAGGGTCTTAAAGTGGCTGAAAGTGGCGGGAAAGTGGCGCTAAAGCTGGCAGAAAGTGGCTTACAGTGGCTAACAGTGTGCTTACTGGCTGAAATGGCTCTAACTTGGCCTGAAAGTGGCTCTAAAGTGGCGGGGAAGTGGCTTAAGTGGCTGAAAGTGGCTTTAACAGTGGCATAAAGTGGCCTCAATTCTGCAGTCAGGAGATACTTTTGGACACCTTAACCCTGGTAACTGTACGCTATTCCATGTTATTTTAAGCTGTAGAACATAAAAATAACCAGGCTTTAAGTGGCTTAAAGTGGCTTAAAGTGGCTTGATTCTGCAGTTGTGTAGTTTTTTTCACTTCGTGACACCGTAACCATTTTGATGTTTTACAGCTTAAAAGAAAATGATAGAAAACAAGTAAAAGTCAGAATTTCTGAGCATTCAAAAACTCTCAATTAGCTGTGTGTGTTTGAATGAGGCTAAAAACAATAGCTGCAGGCTTTGTAGTCGAGACGGCTGTTTAGTCCTCCTGTCTTCTGTTCTGTCGCCCATATTTAGAGAACTGTTAGATTAGGACCTAAACCAGGACTAAACCAGGACTACAACCAGGACTAAGACCCTAGGACTAAACCAGGACTAAACCAGATCTACAATCAGGACTAAACCAGGTCTGAAACCAGGACTACAACCAGATCTAAATCAGGACTAAACCAGGACTAAGCCAGGACTAAACCAGGACTAACCTAGGACTAAACTAGGACTAAACCAGGTCTGAACTAGGGCCTAAACCAGGACTAAACCAGGACTAACCAGGACTACCAACCAGGGACTAAACCTAGGGATTAACCCGGGATACTAAACCAGGACTATAAGCCAGGACTAAACCAGAGACTAACCTAGGACTAAACTAGGACTAACACCGGGGACCTATTACAAACACCTAAGGACACTACGACAAACCAGGACTAAACCAGGAGCTAAACGGACTAAACCAGGAACTAACCCAGGACTAAACCAGGGCCTAACAGACTAAACCGGGAACTAAACCAGGACAAAACCAGGACTAACCCCAGGACTAAAAACCAGGACTAAACCAGACTAAACCAGGTTTTCTCAGTTCTAAACTTCTGTCTCACGATGCGAACGGCGCCCGCCTCCTTCCTGACCAACCTTGCCCCAGGTTTCTCTCTCTTCCTCCACTTTCCCCGTCCCCCATCTCCTCCCCCTCTTTCTCCCCTCCCCTTTCCCCCCGTCTCTCTGCCTCCCTTTTCTCTTATCCCTTCTTCCTCTCCCTCCTCTCTCTCTCTCTCTCACTCTCCCTTTTTCCATCTAACCCTTCTCTCTCTCTCTCAGCATTCTCACTCCCTCTCTCACCCCTTTTCCTCTCTTTCTCTTTCTCCCTCTCTCATCTTCTCTTCTTATTCCCCTTCTTCTCTTTCTCTCCTCCTCTCCCCCTCTCTCCTCCTCTCTCTTTCCCCCTCTCTCTTTCTCCCCCTCTCTCTTCTCCCTCTCCTCCTCTCTCTTTCTCCCCCCTCTCTCTTTTCTCCCCCCTCTCTCTTTCTCCCCCCTCTCTCTTTCTCCCCCTCGCTCTCTCTTTCTCCCCCCTCTCTCTCAGTATCCTCTCTTCTCCTCTTCTCCACTCCTCTTTTCCGACGACTTCCTTTTCCCTCAAAAATCCCCCCCTCCCTCTTTCCTAATGTCTTTCTCTTTCTCTTTCCCCTCCCACTCTTCTTTCTCTCCATCGACTCTCTCTTATCTTCTCCCTCTCTCTCTCCTATCCTCTCTCTCCCTCTTTCTCCTCCTCTCTCTCTCCTCATCCTCCTCTCCTCTTTTCTCCCTCCTCTCTCCTCTCCTCTCCTCATCCCTCTCTCTCCCTCTTCATCCCCTCTTCTCTCTCTCCTCATCCTCTCTCTCCCTCTTTTCTACCTCCTCTCCTCTCCCTCCTCTCTCCCCTCCCTCTCTCTTCTATCACCTCTCTCTCCCCGCTTTTCTCCCTCCTCTCTCTCTCTCCTCATCCTCTCTCTCCCTCTTTCCTCCTTCCCTCTCCCTCTCTCCTTATCCTCTCTCCCTCTTCCTCTCACCTCCTCTCTCTCCTCATCCTCTCCTCACCTCTTTCTCCCTCCCTCTCTCTCTACTCCTCCATCCCTCTCTCCCTCTCTTCTTCCCTCTCTCTCTCCCTCATCCTCTCTCTCTCTTTCTCCCTCCCTCCTCTCTCTCCCTCATCTCTCTCCCTCTACCTTCTCCTCACTCTCTCTCTCTCATCCTCTCTCTCCCTTCCTTCTCTCCTCCCTCTCTCTCTCTCCTTATCCCCTCACTCTTCCCTCTCTTCTCCCTCCTCTCTCTCCTCATCCTCTCTCCCTCCCCTCTCTCTCCCTCCTTCCTCTCTCCTATCTTCCTCTCCCTCTCTTCTCCCCCTTCCTCTCCCCCACAACCCATCTCCACTCTCTTTTTCCCACGTCTCTCTTTCCCCTCCCACCTCTTTTCCCCTCCTTCCTCTTTCTCCTCCTTCCTCTTTCTCTCTCCTTCCCTCTGTGCCCCCTCAGCGTCTCCCCCTCTCTCCACCTCTTCTCTCTCCCTTCGCGGTGCAAAAACCTCCACATTCTTTAAGGTTTGAGCCGCGTCACGTGAAACCTTTAAGCCCCCCGCACTCGCGTTTCACTCCCGTAAATGTGGTTCATTTCACTTCATATAATACATTCGAACCCTGACGGAAACTGACCCACATTCGACAGTGGCCCACTTTACAGCTCTAATGTGGTCCCACCCAAACACGTGCGGCGTTCTGCTTCATCCGCACACGCTTCCGTCGCTTTAGCTTGTGTTAGAAGATGGTGATGTGAGTCAGGAGGGCTCAGAACGAGACCCCCCTTGAAGCGAGTGTTTGCTGTGAGGCTCAGAGAGAAGAGGAGCTCGAGAACACAAGAGCAGACGAGCGTTTAGGGCGGAGTCAAAGAGAGAATAAGAAGAAGACCACCAGTGTGTCGGCGTCGTGTCGAAAGGGGTCCAAAATACTCCAAAGGTCAGAGGGACTTCTCACGTTGCTGAGGTTAGTCTCTCTCCCAGGGGCGTGGCACTCCCCAGTCCTTCCGTTCTCTTCTCAGAGCTGAGAACGCCGCCGCTTTACACCGGACCTCCAGCATGTCCGACGGAGGGATGTTCTTCACCACCTGACGAGCCCACCGACCTGAACACACCGGGAAAAGGGGGCGGTGAACGACTGTACCACACGAGCTGTACCACACGAGCTGTACCACTGTACCACGCGTACACACACGACCACAGCGACTGTACCACACGAGCTGTACCACACGAGCTGTACCATGTACACACCTGTACCACACAGCGCCACGAGCGATGTACCACACGAGCGTACAACGAGCTGTACCACACACTTGACCAACACACTGTACCACCGAGCTAACCGACAAACTGACCACACAGCTTACCACACAAACTGTACCACACGAGCTGTACCGCACGAGCTTACCGCACAGCTGTACCACACAAACTGGACCACACGCACCACACGCTGTACCACACAGCTACCACACACACACTGTACCACACGAGCTGAACCGCACAAACTGGACCATACCACAAGCTGTACCACACACACTGCTACACACACCTGTACCACACACACCTGTACACACACGAGCATGAACCGCACAAACTGGACCACCACGCTGTACCACACAAAACTGTGACCACACACGCCTGTTACCACACAGCACGACTGACCGCAATCAGACTGACCACATCAAGCTGTCACCGCACCAAACTGACCCACACACGTGTTACCGACACGAGCTGTACGCACCACAACGTACCACACGAGCTGTACCACAGCTACCACAGAGCGTACCACAAACGCTGTACCACACACACCTGTACCACACCACTGTTACCAACCAAGCTGTCCCACACAACATCGTCACCACACGAGCTGTACCACACACGCTGTACCACACACACTGTACCACACACACACTGTACCACACACACTGTACCACACGAGCTGTACCACACACGACAGCTGTACCACACACGCTGTACCACACCACACCTGTACACACCACCACACCTGTACCACACACACTTGTACCACAACACTGTACCACACGACACTGTACCCACACACCACTTGTACCCACACACACTGTACCACACTGAGCACTGTACCACACACGCTGTACCACACGAGCTGTACCACAACACACTGTACACAACAGCTGTACCGCACGAGCTGTACCGCACGAGCTGTACCGCACGAGCTGTACCCCACACTTGTACCACACACACCTGTACCAACACCACACACTGTACCACACACACTGTACCACACCACCTGTACCCACACGACAGCTGTACCGCACACACGTGTACCACCACACTGTACCACACACACTGTACCACACACACGTGTACCACCACACTGTACCACACAAAACGTTAACCACACACGCTTACCAACACGGCTGTACCGCACCAAACTGGACCACACGAGCTGTACCACACGAGCTGTACCACACAACTGTACCGCACAGGCTGTACCACACACACTGTACCACACACACCTGTACCAGCACACAACTGTACCGCACACACTTACCCACACACTGTTACCGCACACACTGTACCGCACACACTGTACCGTACCAACACACTGTACCGCACACACATGTACACACGAGCCTGTACGCCACACACTGTACCGCAGATTACAGATTACAGTTCTGAGCCGAGTAACATGTGTAAATCTGTAAACTAAAAACACTTCATCAGCAGTTTCTTTTGTCTGAAGGAAGAATACTTCAACAAATGTGCTGATTCACTAACCTACTCAGTCATCGAAGTATCTTTTGCAGCGCAACAGCAGTGATGAGATTACTTTTAAAGAGGAAGTAATCTGACAGTGGTCCTGACAGTGGTCCTGACAGTGGTCCTGTGTGGTCTCCTGACAGTGTCCTGACAGTGTCCTGAGTGTGGTCCTAACACTAGTGGTCCTGACAGTGGTCCTGAGTGTGGTCCTACAGTGACAGTCCTGGTCCTAACACTATCCTGACAGTGGTCCTGACAACACTAGTCCTGTCCTGACAGTGTGGTCCTAACCTGACTAGTGGTCCTGGACATGTCTGCAGGGTCCCTGAGTGTCCTTAACACTATCCTGACAGTTCTGAGTGTGGGTCCTAACATAGCCGACATGTCTGACAGTCTGATAGTGTCCTTGAGTGTGGTCTAACACAGTCCTGACAGTGGTCCTGACAGTGGTCCTGAGTGTGGTCCTGACAGGTGTCCTGATAGTGTCCTGACAGTGGTCCTGAGTGATGTTCCTAACACTAGTCCTTGACAGTGTCCTGACAGTTGTCCTGAGTGTGGTCCTAGACATTGTCCTAAGTGTGTCCTGACAGTGTCCTGACAGTGTCCTGAGTGTGGGTCCTGACGTGTGGTCCTGGACAGTGGGTCCTAGATTGTGGTCCTAACAGTAGGTCTCCTGACAGTTGGTCCTGACAGTGCGTCCTGTAGTGTGGTGTTCCTGAGTGTGGTCCTGAGTGTGGTTCCTGTGACAGTGGTCTGACAGTGTGTCCTGACAGTGCGTCCTGACAGTGTCCTGAGTGTGTCCTGAGTTGTGGTCCTGACAGTGGTCCTGACGAGTGTCTCTACAGTGTCCTAGTGGTCCTGACAGTGGTCCTGACAGTGGTCCTGACAGTGGTCCTGAGTGTTCCCTGAACCAGTCCTGGTCCTGAGTTGGTTCCTACAGTGGTCCTGAGTGTGGTCCCTGACTAGTGTGTCCTGAGTGTGGTCCTGACAGTGGTCCTGAGTGTGGTCGCGAGGATGAACCCGAGGACACAAAAACACTTTCTTTGCCTGAAATGTTCCATAGTATCTTTTCTATCGCCTTTGGAGAATACCTGCATTCCTCCGTGGAAAACCCAAAGTCAAGCCAAGTTACAAGTCAGTTCTGTGGAGAGGCAAGCTCGCTCTCAAGAAAGACATGTTTGTTTGTTTTTTATTTCGAGTGTAATGAATTATCCCATGAAAAATAATTAAAAGCTTTTATTTAGCTGAAAATCTTAACTTTCGGCCTGTGTTGTCCCAAATGTTCCGCAGTGCTGCTTTAGTCAAGAGCCCTCACCTCTTGTACAGGATGACTGTGATCTTGTGGAAGCGGTGGAGCACGGCCGGCGGCTGAGGCCACTCCACGCTGCGGCCATAATCGCTCATGCTCCGGACGTTAGCGAAGCGCCGCTCCACCTCCCAGAAGTGCGCCTTCACTTTGTACCGTTTGTTAAAAGCACATTGATCCTGTAGATGGCCCTCATCCTGCGGCAGCGCATCCGGGCCAGAGCGCCGCGCCACACCTGGAAACCACAGACGGAGACGAGAAGACGGCATGACGCTAACGCTAACATCGCTAACTCACGAACCATGTGACTGCAAATGCCTTTTCGCCTTCACGTTTACTCATGTTTACTTACTTATACTTCTCAATCATGAGGCCCAGTCACAAAAAGACGTTTAGTCATTGCAAGTGTGTGTGTGTGTGAGGGGCGTGGCTAAAGCGAGCGTGCACAGGAAACAGTTTTGCCTCATGTCTTTGCCTTGTGTGCAAAGCCTCGACGCCGCGTTTGAACCTCTCTTTATGGAATCATGTCAGACGCATTCTGACCTGGAAACACCACATTTGGACAAACAGGAAACAGCTGTTGCTAACGTGCTTTGCTAGCTCTGTGTCGCTAAGGCTCAACATACTGTATAAGTTAGCATCAGTGGAAACGCTGCGCTTTAGCACGAGATCGAGTCAGAGTTTGGAGACAAATGATAAAGTTACTCCTCTGTCACAGTCTGGTGAAGCCACAGCTGCCCTGGGGCGGTTCCATCAGTCACAGTGTCTCTTGGATCTGGGACAATCTTTCATTAGTTGCTGAACTTCCTGTGGTGCTGAAATGAGCCAAAGGAAACTGAAGCACAATTCAGTGGTTTATCGTGGCTGAAAGAAGGTCACGGAAAAAGAGCCAGACAAATCCAAAGTGAAAGAAGAAAAGATGTGAGTGAAAAGTAATTTACACTCAACCCACTTTCACTGGATCAGAGACTTCCTCCAGAGTTTGTAACTGGGACAGGAACTGTTCTCAGAGGTAATTACACTTCTCATCCTCGTCTCCTTTGTCTCGTGTTTTTTATTATTTACAAAATGAATACACAACATTTTTGTATGCATTTTGTATTTCCCTCCAGGGAAAAGTGGGCGTGCTCCACATCCTTATTTTATTGACTGAAATCATCTAACTTAACTCAAGCAGACCAGACGTGTCCTTTCTACTATTCAAGCCTGTTCATGTGTTCTGGGCGGGGCCTCCTGCTGTACATCCTCACGTGAACCAATTACACTGAATTGTTTCATTTCAAGTTAGTTGGCACGTGGCAGCTGTGGCCTCTGACGCTCTGAAGCAGGTTTTAAATCTGTCTCGTCCCAAACGCTCACAAAGACAATATTCACATGAAAATCAGGCTCGTGCACGGCTTTAAAGCAGCGTTTACAGAAGTGGAACTGGGGTGGACCACCCAAGCACAGCCAATCAGAGCGCTGCTTTCAGCTCAACGTAAAATATTTCATTACAAGAAGCAGGCAGCGCTCCACGGGCTTCTTTTAGTCACAAACTGCTGCTTTTACGAGATTATTTCTGGATGAAAAACATCAAATGTACTCATTTACAAAAAACAGTCAATACAGCTTTAAACAGTGACCGAGTGACCACGCGGCGACCACGCGGCGACCACGCAGCGACCACACGGCGACCACACGGCAACCACGCGGCGACCACGCGGCGACCACGTGGGGACCACGCGGCGACCACACGTGGGACCACGCGATGTGACCACGCGGTGACCACACAGTGACCACGTGACACACACGGCGACCACGCGACCACGGCGACCACACGGCGACCACCACATGACCACACAGTGACCACATGGTGACCACGCGGCGACCACACGTGACCACACAGTGCGTTCAGTTCAGTAGTGTACAGTAAGGGGGGCCGTGGTGGTGGTTTAGCATCCGTTCAGGAAACATTCGTTTCTTTGGGGAAATAATCAAATAGATGATGACGTCTAATATGAGCCAACAGGAGTCTCCTCGGAGGTCTGACCCTGTGAACTTCTGGTCCAGGGGCAGCACCGCTCACAGTGTGCTCACCTTCTGCATGAACAGCACGAGGATGGGGATGAGCTGGTTCCTCTCCTGCTCCAGGCTGAAGAGCGAGCGTGGCGAGCGGAGACGAACAGTTTGGTCTGGCCGTACTCCACGTCCTGGTCGAAGCCGTGCTGCGACACGATGGCCATCACGGCCTCTTTGGTCACTGGCCATCAGGTGGTTTGGCCACGTGTACTCGCAGGTCATCTTATACCTGCCCACAGACGACAGCCGCTTTGTTCACGCGCACGCCAAAAGATCTGATCGTTGTCTCATTTATGCCTCAGACTGTCGAAGTGCAGCTGCGTCTGATGTGAGTAATCTGATTTCCCTCTGACTGTTGGAGAAAGGGTTACTCTGAAGCCCACTGGTTCACTCACACACGTCTACAGTGGTCAATCGAAATCTGATCTGACTTCTGGGTTATCTGATTGTTCGAGTTATCTGATTTCACTGGTAATGTCAATGTGCCCAGTGAAATATTACAACCTGCTGCTGTTTGTTGTTGAATTAAAAGTCATCTTAATATAAATGTCTTGAACAAAACTCTTATGACTAAAATATGAAAAGGTTTATCAACCTTAACCAAGTCCCTTACATTCATCTATAGGATTTATCGCAACTCTCTAAAAAAAGAAAAGTAAAACCCCTTAACATAATATCCCCATAACATCATAAACCCATAACAAAAACCCATCAACATATAAACCCATAATATAAATAACCCCATAACATAATAAACCCCTTAAATAATAACCCACATAACATAATAACCCCATAACATCATAAACCCATAACAAAATAAACCCCATAACATAATAAACCCATAACATAATAAACCCCTTAAAAATAATAACCACATAACATTAATAACCCCATAACATCATAAACCCCATAACAAAATAACCCCATAACATAATAAACCCATAATATAATAACCCCATAACATTATAAACCCCATAACATAATAAACCCATAAACATAATAACCCATAACCCCATAACAAATCCCCATAACATCATTAACCCCATAACATAATAAACACCATAACATTAATACCCCCATAACATTATAAACCCCTTAAAATAATAAACCACAAAAACATAAAAACCCCATAACATAATAAACCCCATAACATCATAAACCCCATAACATTATGAACCCCATAACATTATGAACCCCATCACAGAAAAACCCCCACAACATAATAAACCCCATAACAGTGTAAGCTCAGTCACCTCTGCAGAAACCTCTCGTAGGGCTGTCTGTAGGCGAACCCGGCTCTCCGCACCATCACGTTCTCCAGCAGACCCAAGTACGCCACCTGGTGTTGGCAGCGGGCGTCGTCAAAGATCACAGGGGACTTCAGCTCATTCGGTTTGATGCAGCGCACGTAATACGGCTCCTGCCAAAGGACATGGCGTGAACATTCATCAAAAAGCATGTCTGAGCCATAGCAACAGGTCCGGTGAAGGTGTGCGGACTGTAAAAACACAAAGGAGCTTCGCGGATTAGCCGTGCGGACCGGTGTGCGTTTGTTTTGAGGAGCAAACGCTGTCGAAACCCGGTCCGAGGCTGGTCTGAGCACAACACAGGAGAGAGAAGACCGACCTTGCAGGCGAGTTTGTCCACCAGAGCCACGATGGAGTTCCTGAAGAGCGTGGCTGCCGTCTGAGGTCGCTTGGTGACTTCGGTGATGCTCATCTGACCGTCGGGCCACATCTGCCTCAGGACGGGGTCAGAGCTGAGGGGGAGAGAGACATCAGACATTTTACCTTTGTTAACTGGTCATTTGGTCAGCTTTCTGTCAACTTTGAAGAGCGTTTGACCTTGTTACAACAGCGTTTCCTTGTGTTTTGATTTGTTCTGCCGAGTTTCATGGTTTTTTTGAGTTCAAGTTATCCACTTTTTGGTTCCGCAAACTTGAGGCTCAGAAAATCTCCTGTTTTTCACCTACCCCCTATCCCCGCCCACATCGCTCTACTTACTGTGATTATTAATTAAAAGTTACGACTCTGCGCGACGTGTCTGAATTGACGTCACACACCGGTTGCTGCTGCCATCTGGAGGACAAAAGCTGCATGTTCTCTGTGGGCTGTGTCTTCTTCTGTCACGCCCCCAAAGACCCCGTTTGTCCAGAACTGTGTGACTGTGGTCAGGAGGGTCCTCACTCCAGACTGAGACTGAGCTGTTTGTTTCAGCTCGTTAGCAGCTACGGCTAATGCTAGCGGCTATGCTAATAAACGTTAGCGTACTCGCAGACAGTTTTAAGGAGCCTCATTTCCAACTGTCCGAGCGTTATATTTTAGGATCAGACACAAAGCCCGCGCTCTTGAAAGGTTCTAGCACTACGAAAAGGCGGGGCTTATCACTGTGAAGAGGCGGGGCTTGTCGGTTAAACACAAAGTCACAGAACCGGTTTCTATTTTGGATCGATGTTGGTGTTTGCCGTGAACAAAATGTCAATCTAAACGCAGACAAAGTGCAGGACGAAGGCGACGAGTTGAGGAGCGCGTGTGTGTGTGTGTCACCTGCTGAACATCAGGCGTTTGAAGTCCTGAAACAGAAGATCTTTGTTTTTGTCCAAGAAGCCTTCGATGGAATATCTGGAACACACAATATCAGACACAACGTGAGGCCCCAGCAGACGTGAGGCGCACCTTCAACGCCGAGGACTGTTACTTCTCTGCTTGAGTAACAATCAGCTTGAAGTAACCGACAGTTTGTTTGATAGTTGGATTACTCGTGGGCCATGAAACATCTCCGCTGTGCTTCCACTCTCTGGTGCTTCCTCCACTCAAACAGATCATGCTCTGTTGACCACATCGTCCTGAAGGATCTGCTTCAGCGCTGGAGCTTTAACCTTCAGGGTCACACACCTCGGTCTGGCCCCGCCTCAGAGCTCACGAGTCCAGAAGACACAGGTAATAAGACCAGGGCTAAACCGGGACTAAACCGGGGCTAAACCGGGGCTAAACCGGGGCTAAACCGGGGCTAAACTGGGGCTAAACCGGGGCTAAACCGGGGCTAAACCGGGAAACTAAACCGGCTAAACCGGGTAAACTTAACCAGGGCTAAACACAGGGCTAAACGGGGCTAAACGCAGGATAAACGGGGTAAAACCAGGGCTAAACCGGGTCTTAAACCGGGCTAACCAGGGCTAAACCTGGGATAAACCAGGGCTAAACTCAGGTTCTAAACCGCGGGATAACCGGCGTCTAAACCGGGCTTAAACAGGCTAACTCGCGGACTAAACAGGCTAATACCGTCTAAAACTGGGACTAAACCAGGCTAAAACCGGGTCTAAAATCGACAACCAGGCTAAACCAGTGTCTAAACAGGCTAACAGCTAACAGGACTAACTAGGACTAAACAGGACTAAACCACGTCTAAACCAAAGGGCAACCAGGTCTAAAGCAAGGCGCTAAACCAGGACACAACAGTCTAACAAGGGGCTAACATGATGAAAAACCAGATCTAAACCAAGCTAAACCACGGACTAAACCAGGTGACTTTAAAAACAGGGTCTAAACCAGGTCTAAACCAGACTATACAGGGACAAACCAGGACTAACGGCTAAACGGGACTGAAACCAGGCACTACAGACTAGAATCTTAGTTGCACCAGACAACACAGGGACTATAACCAGGCTTAAACCAGGCTTAAACCAGCGACTAAACCGTACCGGGGCTAACGCACTAGAACCAGGGCTAAACAGCTCTTGTTAACTAGAGACAAAACGGACTAAACCAGCAAAGGCTGACCAGGCTAACAGGTGCTTAACCAGATCGGTAAAACAGGGCTAAAACGGGTGTAACCGGGTCTAAACTGGCTAAACAGGGCTACGGCTAACCAGGACTAAAACCAGGGCTAAACCGGATGAAACAGATAAACAGGGCTAACAGGCTAACCAGGGCTAAACCAGGGCTTAAACCAGGGCTAAACCGGGCTAAACCGGGACTAAACCAGGGCTAAACCAGGACTAAACAGGCAGAAGATGATGAGGAAGGAAAGAGCTACGAAGTGTTATCAGAGAACATAGTATATAATGAATGGTTAATGCTTGCGTCCCAAGTCTCAGAACAGGGAAGTAAGCATGGAAAGGTAGCAGGGGGGGGTAGGGGGGGAGGGGGGGAGGGGGGAGAAGAGGGGGGGAGGAGGGGAGAGGGGGGAGAGAGGGGGGGGGGGAGGGGGGAGGGGAGGGAGGGGGAGAGAGGGGGGAGGGAGAGGGGGGAGGGGGGAGAGAGGAGGGGAGCGGGGGGAGAGAGAGAAGAGGGAGGGGGGGAGAGAGGGGGGAGAGAGGGGGGGAGGGGAGGAGAGAGGCGGGGAGAAGGGGGGAGGGGGGTAGGGGGGAAGAGGAGGGGGAAGAGGGGGGGAGGGAGGGAGAGGGAGGGGGGAGAGGATGAGAAGGGAGGGGGGGCGGGGGGGGGGGGGGGGGGTACGGGATGGGGTGGGGGTAGCGGGGTCGGTGTGGGAGGTGGGAGAGAGGGGGGAGTTGAGGGGGAAGGTCGGGGGGAGGGGGGGAGAGAGGGGGAGAGGGGGAGAAGGGACGGGGAGGGATATATATTTGTCTATTAGTGGGACTAAAGGTTTCTGGCAGCCGTTGGGGGTTCGGAGTAAATAGCAAGACAAGAGGTTTTATTAAAGAAATCTTGGTTCAGATGGTTTTCAGAGCCTGGGTTCGAGCACGCTGAGTTCAGGACCTGGTTCAGTACCTGGTATGCAGGGACGTTGGATTTAGGTTATTCTAGACCGTGGTTTATCATGGTTCGGACCTGGTCAGACCTGGTTAGTTAAACCCGGCTCTCTTGCGTATGAAATCGGTTCTAGATGGTTCTGGTGGAAGCGGCGCAAACGGCACTAGCGGCCAAGGGCCAAAGCGGCCGAAGCGCCCAAGCGGCCCAAAGCAGCGCTCACGAACTGAGGGCGTCAGGCTACGTGACTGCTCCGGTTCCGTAAAGGTGTTGGATTCCAGGCATGCTTTCTGTGAGACCCCCTGAGCTTTTTGTCCGAGGGCTTTCACTGGGGGGGAAACGACACACTGAGTATTTTTTAACATAAGGTATCAAACGTTAATCAGGGTAAATAGCCCTGAGTAGGTGCGGTCACTACCTTTGCCTCAATGGTGGTCTAAGACAAACTGTATATCCTACTTCTAGGAGGCTGAGACTCTCCCTTATTGCCTCTCTGGGTGGGTGTGGTGTGTGTGGGTGTGGTGTGGGTGCTTGGGCCCATGGTCTTGGTGTAGTGTTGGGTGGCGGTCGTGGGTTGGGTCGTAGGGCACTGTCGGAGCTGTAGTGTGGGTGTTTGGTGGTGGGTTGTGGTGTCCTGGCACCAGAGGAATTGGTGGAGCGTGGACTACAGAACGCGGTTCTTAAGCGTGTAGTGAAGTTGTGGTGTGTGTGGTGGTTGGCACCTGTTGGAGCTGTAAGTGTGGGTGTGGTGTGGGTGTGGGTGTGGCACGGCATCTCGGTGTCGTTATTAGTGGAGGACGTTTGCAGGTGGTTGTGTTGTGGTTGGTGGGTGCGTGCGGTAGTCGGCTGGGGCGCCCCTTATAGCGGTCTGGCTGTGGTGAGGCTGTGAATCGGTGGTATGGGACTTGTAGAATGTGGTGTAGGGGTTGCGCTGGCACCGGTGTTAGCTGGTGTGTGGGTGGGTGGTGTGGGTCGTGGGTGCTGGGGAACCGTTGATCTGGAGTGAGGATCTGTAGAGTGATGGTGGTGGTGGTGTGGGTGTGGGTGGTGGGCTGCTGGACCTTTAATTCGATTGTGTGGTGCACGCTTGAATGGCCTGGTAGTGTGGGTGTGTGGATGTGGTGTGGGTGCTGGGCCGGTCCTTGACTGTAGTGTGGGTGTGGTGGGTGTGGTGTGGGTGTGGGAGTGGACGTGTCGGAGCTGTATGATGGGTGTGGGATGTGGGTGGGTGATGGTGCTGGCAACCTGCTCTGGATGTAGTGCGGGTGTGGTGTGGGGTTGTGGGTGCTGGCAACCGTGTTGGAGCTGTAGAGTAGGGTGTGGCGGTCGCGCGCGCTCGTGGGTGTGGGGTGTGGGTGCTGGACTGTCCTGGAGCTGTAAGTGCGGGTGTGGTGTGGGGTGGGTTGCTCGGCACAGTAATTGTCTGGAGCTAGTAGTGTGGGGTTGTGGTGGGTGTGGGTTGGCATGTCTGGAGCTGTAGTGCGGAGTGTGGTGTGGTTGTGGGTGTGGGTGTGGGTGCTGGCACTGTCTGGAAGCTGTAGTGCGGGTGTGGGGTGGTAGCACTTCTTGAAGCTGTGTGTGGGTGTTGGTGTGGGTGTGGTGTGGGGCTGCAACGTCTGGAGCTGTAGTGTGGGTGTGGGTGTGGGTGTGGGTGTGGCACTGTCTGGAGCTGTAGTGTGGGGTTGTGTGTGGGTGTGGGTGCTGGCACCTGTCTGGAGCTGTAGTGTGGGTGTGGGTGTGGGTGTGGGTGCTGGCACCTGTCTGGAAGCTGTAGTGAGGGTGTGGTGTGGGTGTTGGTGTGGGTCGCACCTGTCTGAGCTGAGTGGCGGGTGTGGTGTGGGTGTGGGTGTGGGTTGCTGGCCCTGTCTGGAGCTGTAGTGTGGGTGTGGTGTGGGTGTGGGTGCTGGCACCTGTTGGAGCTGTAGTGTGGGTGGGGGGTGTGGTCTGGCCCTGTTCTGGAGCTGTAGCTGAGGGTTGGGTGTGGTGTGGGTGTGGGTGCTGGCACCTGTCTGGAGCTGTAGTGCGGGTGTGGTGTGGGTGTGGGGTGGGTGCTGTGCTGGAGTGTAGTGAGGGTGTGGGGTGTGGTGTGGGTGTGGGTGCTGGCACCTGTCTGGAGCTGTAGTGCGGGTGCTGGCTGAGCTTGGCGTCCATGCTCTGCAGACACACAGTGTCGGTGACCTTGCCCACGCTCAGACACGCCTCGTCCAGGATGGAGATGATCCCTCGGTGCTGCTGCTCCACCAGGTCCACGATGATCTGGTTATCGCAGTAATCGATCTGAAACAAACGAGTCACATGACCTCTGGGAGGAGCAGCGGCTCTACTCTGAGCTCTGTGACTGAGCCTCGCCCTTTTCTGGTGAGTTTGACCTTACACAAATAGTTCACAGCTCCTCTCTGACACACACATAGTTCACAGTTCCTCTCTGACACACACAGCTCCTCTCTGACACACACATAGTTCATAGTTCCTCTCTGACACACACAGCTCCTCTCTGACACACACAGTTCACAGCTCCTCTCTGACACACATAGTTCCTCTCTGACACACAGTTCACAGCTCCTCTCTGACACACACATAGTTCATAGTTCCTCTCTGACACACACAGCTCCTCTCTGACACACACAGTTCACAGTTCCTCTCTGACACACAGTTCACAGTTCCTCTGACACACACAGTTCCTCTGACAGTTCCTCTGACAGTTCCTCTGACAGTTCTCTCAGACTCACGTGCTCCCAGACGATCCCCTCGCGCTCGTACTCGTCCTGCACCTGCTCCAGGATCAGCTCGATGAACAGGTGCTGCAGCTTCTCGTTACAGTAATTTATACAAAACTGCTCAAAGCTGGACAGAAGAGCAAACGCAGACTATTCGTGAGCAAACGTGGCCAGCGACTCGGGGGGACATACTCGGGTGGGACATGAAGCGTTCGAAGAGCACAGACCTGTTGTTGTCGAAGATCTCGAAGCCGTAAATGTCCAAGACTCCGATGACGGTGTTTTTCCCGTGAAGCACCGGGATGTAGTCCTTCACCGCGATCACGCTGTTGATGCGGCCCACGATCCAGGAGAACAGCCTCTCGTACAACGCCTAAACGACACATCAGGATCATGAAATGTGATGGACACGTCGTCTGTCACAGGACCACGCCACTTTCCCACTCGGATAATCGTCGCGTTTATTTGACCCGTTTTTTTGGTCCAGCTTTTGTTTTGCTCGGATTCACTTCATAAAATGTGGAGCGAAAGCGGTTTCTCGACGCTGCGGCGCTCAGACGTGTTTGTTCACGGCAGGGGGAGATAAAGGACACTTGGACTCCACACTCGTTGTGTTCAGTGCCTGTGTGTTCTGGTTTGTCGTTTACATTATGTGTCGATGTTCTGAGCTGAAATCACGTTCTTTTTCACGTCTTCGCGTCCGTTCTCGTCAAGTCTTGGTTCCGTTTCCCTGCTCGTGTCGGGACACTTTCCTCGTATCTCGCCGTTCCTGACCTTGGCGAAGGCGTCCCGTCCGAAGCAGGCGTCCTGCTCCGAGTGCTCCTTCTGGATGACGTCGCCGCCCCCCGTGGCCACGGTGCGGTACAGCAGGCTGGTCCTGACGGCGTCCCGGTCCGTGTGGGTCAGAGCCGAGATCTGGTCCAGACACTCGGGCGAGGAGATGCGGACCGACTCGCCCTCGCTCTCGAACTGGAGGTTGCCCTGGAAACAGAAGGCGTGTTCAATGTGATTATTCAAGAGACAAATAGAGATAGTGGACGGTTCTTTGAAGGCGGGCTACAGTTTGTTTACACTTTCACATGGAAAAACTGTCCGAAAACTGTCCAAAACTGTCCCTAAACGGTCCAAACTGTCCAAAACTGTCCAACGTCCAAATCCCAAATGTCCCAAACTGTCCCAAAGCGGTCCCAAACTGTCCAAAACTGTCCAAACGGTCCAAATGCGTCCCAAACTGTCCCAAACGGTCCCAAAATGTCGCAAACTGTCCCAAACGGTCCCAAACTGCCAAAACTGTCCAAACTGTCCCAAACCGGTCCCAAACCGGTCCCAAACTGTCCCACGTCCAAACGTTCCCAAAACTGTCCAAAACTGTCCAAAACGTCCAAACGTCCCAAACTGTCCCAAAATGTCCAAACTGTCCCAAACTCGTCCACAAACTGTCCAAAACTGTCCCAAACGGTCCCAAACGGTCTGAAACGGTCCCAAACTGTCCCAAACTGTCCCAACGGTCCAAAACTGTCCCAAACTGTCCCAAACTGTCAAACTTTCCCAAACGTCCAAACTGTCCAAAACTGTCCCAAACTGTCCCAAACGGTCCAAAACTGTCCCAAACTGTCCCAACGAACGGTCCAAAACTGTCCAAACTGTCCAAACGGTCCCAAACGGTCCCAAAACTGTCCAAAACTGTCCAAAACTGTCCAAAACTGTCCCAAACGGTCCCAAAACGGCCCAAACTTGTCCCAAACGGTCCCAACTGTCCAAACTGTCCAAAACTGTCCAAAACGCTGTCAAACGTCCCATCGGTCCCAAACGTGCCCAAACGGTCCAAAACTGTCCGCAAACTGTCCCAAACTGTCCAAACTGTCCAATCTGACTGAATCCACTTCATTTATGAGATCTCTGTCAGACACTGTAACATTTCCCTCCCACAAAGACATAAAGATCAGCCCTTAAAGTAGCTCCGCCTCCTCCAAACACCAATCTTGGACTCGACAGGATTCTGGCCAATCGACCACTGAAGGATTTGTTCGGCTCCCAATTCCAGGCCTGATTCATTCATGTTTTACTTGAATTTGAATTTTTACACATACAATTTTAGTCATAAACAAAATATTCTAAATCTTTTGTATCAAATACGTCGTCAAAATGAAGCCAAGAAATGTAATTTATGTGTCATTTTGTGTGGCGAAATAGCACAATTTCGACCGGTCTTTACAAATAAATTACATGAATGTTCAAGTTTCTAATTGAGATATCTCTCGAATATAAATGTCTTTTTAAAAGTATTTCTCTAATTGCAGTTTTTGACTCAATCCAGGCGACACGGTGCCTTTCGTCTGTGAGTGAATATACGGGTGAATGACTGACCAGCAGCAGAATGGTGGCCAGAGTCTGGTAGATGGAGGAGATCTCGTCTTCTGTGAAGCCGATCACCTGCAGAGCGAAGAGCACCGCCTTGTGGCTCGACCGGTCGTTGTACGAGGTCTGGGGCGGAGAGAGACTTTGTGTTTGCGGTGTCATGGAGATGCAGTGTGAGAATGTGGTGTTTGGAGGCTCACGGTGGCTGCGGCGCCCTCTCTGGTGTACGTGTAGAGTGCAGGGTCGTTCTGGAGGTGAAGCGACTCGAGAACGTCCTCAGATCCTCCTCGGAGTAACTGGAAACAAGCGGTTCTGGTAAACACTACACTCAAACAATGATATAAGGAAAAGCTAACAAGTGACTCGTTCATGACATGTGACTATACACCGCCGGCGGCCATCTTGGTTCTTGTCCTAATGTAAACAAATGTAAACAAATGTCTACTTTACTTACTTTACATGCTTTACTTTACATTACATACATTACTTACTTTACTTGACTTACTATTGATTCATCAATAAATACATGAATATAAATAAAAACATAAACCAAATACTAAAAACAAGTATTATGTTTTTATACTGAACGTTTGATGTAATTTTAAATTATTCAAACTAACACAGTGGTGCGACCTAATTATGTTTATAGTATGTTGTTATGTTATTATCATGAATGGAACAAATAAAACCTGGTAGAAAGAGTGGAAGTTCCTCTCCCCCGGCTGCTGCTGAACCACTCGGGACTGAAACGAAAACCATGTGTTATTATGACAAGACGAAACAAGAGCTGAGGACACAGGCAGGAACAGCGCCCCCTAGCTACAGCAGTGGGAAGTGCACAGCCGTTTGTATTAGGCCATAAACAGTAGCTGATAATGTGTGTCAGCGTGTCCTCGGTGTTGCTTCTCGTACCTTCTCGAGCAGTGCAGGTGTAAGCGTGTCCTCGGTGTTGCTTCTCGTACCTTCTCGAGCAGTGCAGGTGTAAGCGTGTCCTCGGTGTTGCTTCTCGTACCTTCTCGAGCAGTGTAGGTGTCAGCGTGTCCTCGGTGTTGCTTCTCGTACCTTCTCGAGCAGTGTAGGTGTAAGCGTGTCCTCTGTGTTGCTTCTCGTACCTTCTCGAGCAGGTAGTTGTTGATGTGTCCTCCGGTCGGGTCTCCGTTGAAGTTAAAGTTGATGTCCATGTATTTCCCGAAGCGGCTGGAGTTGTCGTTGCGGTTCGTCTTGGCGTTTCCGAAAGCCTCTAACACGCAGTTGGATTTCAGCAGAACGTTCTTCACACTGAGAAAGACACAGAGAAGAATCTGTTGGAACATGGGGCAAAAACACATGAGGTCTAGATTAACGCGGATGCCCTACCTCTCCACCTCCTCTCTCATGTTGGGGTTGGTGATGGCGGCGATGTACTGCATGATGTATTTACTGGCCTCGGTTTTTCCAGCTCCACTTTCGCCTGGAAACACAGAAACAAGAGGAAAATGTTGCTTTAGGTCATACTTAAGGCACAAGTGGGCATTATCTACTGAACCTAATCATATCTGTGCTTGAACCATAGTCGGAGTCATTTGCTGCATCGATCAGTGTGGTCAGTATGGTCTCTTGTGGTCAGTAGGGTCTCTTGTGGTCGGTATGGTCGGTATGGTCTGTGGTCTTGTCAGGGGTCTCTGTGGGTCAGTATGGTCAGTAGGGTCTCTTGTGGTCAGTATGGTCAGTAGGGTCTCTTGTGGTCAGTATGGTCAGTAGGGTCCTTTGTCAGTATGTCCTAGTATGGTCAGTAGGTCTTTATGGTCAGTAGGGTTCTCTTGTGGTCAGTATGGTCAGTAGGTCTCTTTGTGGTCATTTGGTCCCCTTGTGGTCTTATGGTCAGTAGGGTCTCTTGTGGTCATTATGGTCAGTAGGGTCTCTGTGGTCAGTATGGTCAGTAGGGTTCTTTGTGTCAGTATGGTCAGTAGCGGTCTCTTGTGAGTCATTATGGTCATATGGGTCTCTTGTGGTCAGTATGGTCAGTAGGGTCTCTTGTGGTCATTATGGTCAGTATGGTCTCGTTGTGGTCAGTATGGTCAGTAGGGTCTTTGTCAGTTGGCAGTAGGTCAGTATTGGTCAGTATGGTCTCTTGTGGTCATCTTGTGGTCAGTAGGGTCTCTTGTGGTCAGTAGGGTCAGTAGGGTCTCTTGTGGTCATTATGGGTCTTGTGGGTCAGTAGGGTAGGTCTCTTGTGGTCATTATGTCAGTAGGTCCGTTAGGGTCAGTAGGGTCTCTTGTCGTCATTTGGTCAGTTATGGTCTCTTGTGTCATTATGGTCGTAGGTCTCTTGTGGTCATTATGGTCAGTATGGTCTCTTGTGGTCAGTATGGTCAGTAGGGTCTCTTTGGTCATTATGGTCAGTATGGTCTCTTGTGGTCCGTATGGTCAGTATGGTCTCTTGTGGTCAGGGTTTAGTCCTAGCTTAGACTTCTAGAAAGAGTTTCAAAGGTTTCATCTGCCAACTGAACATTTTAGAAGATCAAGTTATAATTTAAACTCGCCCTGTCCTCGTGGCAATACCTGCTTAAGAGATACAACGATGGGCGTGTCTATTACCTGATATACACGATGGGCGTGTCTACTACCTGATATAACCATGGGCATGTCTATTAGCTGATATGACGATGGGCGTGTCTATTACCTGATATAACAATGGGCGTGTCTATTACCTGATATGACGATGGGCGTGTCTATTACCTGATATAACGATGGGCGTGTCTATGTGTTTATTACCTGATATAACGATGGGCGTGTCTATTACCTGATATAACGATGGGCGTGTCTATTACCTGATATAACGATGGGCGTGTCTATTACTATTACTGATATGACGATAGGCGTGTCTTTTACCTGATATAACGATGGGCGTGTCTATTAGCTGATATAACGATGGGCGTGTCTATTACCTGATATAACGATGGGCGTGTCTATTACCTGATATAACGATGGGCGTGTCTGTTACCTGATATGACGATGCACGTGTCCTTGGCCCGCCTCTTCATGGCCTTGTACGCGGCGTCGGACACAGAGTAAAGGTGAGGCGGGTTCTCGTAGAGTTCGCGACCTCGGTACGCCGCGACCGTGTCCGAGCCGTAAATGTCCATCTGTCGGTACGGATTCACCGAGACCACCACCTCGCCGATGAAGGTGTAGATGCGGCCCTTCTCGAACCTGAAACGCACACGAGCAACGCGGCACAACGATCAGCCACTGGTCTTTTCCAGGAACGCGACGAAGACTCCAGTCACCATCGTCTTCAATCAATCAATACATTTTTGGTGTGTCAGAATTTGGACCTGTGTAAACGCCGGTAAGAAAACAAGTCATAAAAACAGGAAAGAACTCAGATCAGCCAAAATGGGAATCCAATTAGGTTCCTTTATTAACACGACATTAATTATGATTTTTTTCATAGTTTTTATAAATAACAGAACCGAAAAATACAAAAAAACATGCCACAAAGAGTAGGCATAAAATTAAATAAAATAATAGAACAAAATATATGAAAAGAAAAGAAATCACGGCACAAATTGTCCAACATAATTGTCCCATTTTCTCCAAAAGTCTGTTAATAACGCGTATTTGTCACTTTTTCATGACATTAGAAGATGAAAAGTGGCTCTAAACGAACCTAAACTCTTTAGAAGGCTCTGGACCAGGCGAGACTCGGCGTGTTTCATCTGAACGCCTCACCAGAAAAGCTGCACACTGCACCTTTAAGTCTGTCCTGGTCGAGGCTTACTTCAGAGTGACACGCGCCCATATTTGATCAGGTTCAGAACAGGAAGTGACACGCGAGCTGCCTCCACCCGACAGGAAGTGAGAGTGCGGTCAGAGGTCGTCATGGAGACAGCCGCTTGGGTAAGTCGTGTGTCAAACATGGAGGATTGCGAAACGAGAGGAGGAAGATTAAGTGAGCTCTTACATGTGAGCTCTAACGTGTGAGTCCTAATGTGTGAGCTCTAACGTTTGAACTCTAACGTGTGAGCTCTAACGTGTGATCTCTAACATGTGAGCTCTAACGTGTGAGCTCTTACATGTGAGCTCTAACGTGTGAGTCCTAATGTGTGAGCTCTAACGTTTGAACTCTAACATGTGAGCTCTAATGTGCGAGCTCTAATGTGTGAGCTCTAACGTGTGAGCTCTGATGTGTGAGCTCTAACATTTATGCTATAATCTGTGAGGTTGAATCTGTGAACTCTAACCTGTGAGCTCTAATCTATGAGATTTTATCTGCAATCTTTAACCAGTAAGGTCTAATCAGATAGCTCTAACCTGTGAGCTCTAATCTGCACGCTATAACCTGTGAGCTCTAATCTGTGAGTTCTAGTCTGTGAGTTTTAATCTGCGAGCTCTAACCTGTAGCATCAAGTCTGAGAGATCTAATCTGTAAACTCTAAACTGCTAGCTGTAAATGGCTAGCTCTAATCTGGGAGCTATAATATGATAGCTCTAAACCGTGAGCTCTAACCTGCGAGCTCTAATCTGCAAACCCTAATTTGCGAGCTCTATTCTGTGAGCGCTAATCCTCCAGCTCTAACCTCAAACATCCGACGTCCCGAGAGTCAAACATTAGAAACCGCCCCGTAGACAAACAGAAGGTTCTCAGTTCTTTGGTTCTTCAGAACTTCAGCATTAGTGACGAGTAACAACCCTGTGGTCCGAACACACAAACCACAGCGACAAACCACACACACACGCTTGTCTCCATGGAGATGCCAAACTCTGAAACGTCCTGTCCTTTCGGAGTGATGAAAACCCAGCACGGTTGCCATAACGAATCAAAACAAAACGCTGAAGCTAAAGCTGAAATCCAAGAATGCATCGCCATGGAGACGAGAACGTGCCAAACCCTCCGCCAGAAAAGCTCCAGAGTGCACCTTTAACTACTGTCCACAAAAACGTAATCTTAATATTTCATCTTGCTCACGCAATGAAATAAAGATATTTTTGTGTGTATTTCCCGTTATTAAAATGAGCTCTAATAAAAGTTAGAGTTTTAAGGAAGTTCAGTCCATATTTCGGGGCATTTTACATATTTATGAGGTGAAAAATTAGGCCTATTTTGTCCTCACTCGGCAATTTAGATTCCCTTATTCTATTTCTGACTTCATGCAAAATCAACAGCCGTTTCCCGTCTCGTTTTCCCGCTGGACGTCGTGTTGGAGCGTCGCGAAGTCTAACAAATGAGCGTGTCTGTTTTCACGGCGGTATCGACATCGGTATCGAGACAGAATCCTCAGTATCGTTTGAAATGTCGGTGGAAATGTGCGTCGGAGGAAAAACAAACCGCTGCACGACTCCGTAATTGCGCTGAGACGGCCGTTTCTAAAAACAGAACCGAAGACTTCCCGTGAAGAGTCGGACCGCTGACCAGAAGCCGCGGTCAGTTATTACTACATGCGGCTACTGTACATTTATTTATAACTAATGACGTTGCGCTTATGAAAGACTCCGCTGCGGGTCGTGATGTTCTGAAATGAAGAGCGTTGTTAATATGAGATTGAAATCTCCCTCCTCTCGTTATTATCACAGGTGTTTTTTTAACTTCTTAAAGACAGTTTTGGCTTAAAAAGTACTTATCAAGACGACTCTAGGTCTGAACGATTCCTAAACCAGAACCAAACCGGGTCTGGATGCGCAGACGTGTCGACTCCTGGATGCGCAGACGTGAACTTGACTGTTTAGTTCAACTGCGATGTCGCTGCAGAGACTCGACCTGGACTCAACCTGTTCTGATGATGAAAGTGTGTCTTTGTTTGGGTGTTTGGGAGACGCCCCATGGGAATGTCTCCATGCCAACACACTTCAAAGAGAAAGAGCTGAGGTGCGAGAGAGAGGGGGAGAGAGGGGGGAGAGGGGGGACAGGGGAGAGGGGAAGTACAAGACAGAGGGGGGAGAGGGGGGAGGAGAGAGAGCGGTACATGAGAGGCATGAAGAGGAGAGATTCTTAAATAAATTAAATGAATGATTTGCCTGAAAAGTCCAGAATGACGTGATGAAGATGTGTTTCAATAAGAACCCAAAGCTCTTGTTCATGTGTTCACAGCTTCTTCAGGTTCATGGAACAAACTCATGGACACTTTCTCTCTATTCTTCTGCAGAACGTCTCAAGCTCCTTCAGGTTGGATTGTGAGATGTTCAGTTGGGTTCAAGTGTGGCTCTGGGCCACTCAAGGACATTCACAGAGTCGTCCTGAAGAACATCTCCACAGCCTGATGCTGCCACCACCATGCTTCACTGTGGAGGTGGTCCTGTCCAGGTGATGAGCTGGAGATCTGTCAGAGTGATCTTCTGGGTCTTGGTCACCTCCCTGACTAAACTGATGGCTCAGTTTGGCCGGGCCCAGCTCTAGAAGAGTCTTGGTGATGATGGAGGCCACTGAGCTCAGAGAAACCTTCAATGCTGCAGAGATGTTTCTGTCCCTTCTCCAGATCTGTGCCTTTATACAATCCTGTCTCTAAGGTCTACAGACAGTTCCTCGGAGGTCTACAGACAGTTCTTCAGAGGTCTACAGACAGTTCCTCTGAGGTCTACAGACAGTTCCTCTGAGGTCTACAGACAGTTCCTGAGACTGTCTTGGTTTGTGCTCTGACATCACTGTCACTGTGGGACCTTCTGTAGACAGGCGTGAGCTTCTCCAAATCATGTCCCACTGAATTTAAAAATGAAACACGATGAACCTGAGCTCCATTTGAGTGTCGTGACCAACGCTGAGAACATTTATGTACAAGTGCTTTTTTTTATTGTGCAAAGGATTCAAACGACCTTCTTTCACGTAATTTCGTTTTTGCTCCTGTATCTGCACTTAAGTAACAGAACGTACAAGAACTTTCTCCAATAACCTTTTGACTCCTCCATGGTTTCTTCTGCAGTGTGCGTCTGCAGCTTTAGCACCGTTACCTCCTCCTCCTCCTCCTCCTCCTCCTCCTCCTCTTTTCAAAACTCACCTCAACTTCAGATTCTCCATGAACTGCTCCATCGTGACCTCATCCAGCAACGTGAAGTCGGGCTTCCCAAACTCCAGGCCCTCCAGCTCCGCCATGGCTTCGCTTCACCTCCTCCTCGTGCTCGCTCTTCACCTCCTCCTCGTGCTCGCTCTTCACCTCCTCCTCGTGCTCGCTCTTCACCTCCTCCTCGTGCTCGCTCTGTCACCGCCGCGGCTCGTTCTGCTGTGAGAAGAGGAAGGAGCTCCGGTGGCAGCAGAAGCGTTCGCGGGGGGAAGTGGAGCGGAGGGCGTGGTCTCGCTCCGGGGGCCGTGGTTTTACAGGCCGCTGCACGTCACGCGTCCGTCAAAAGAAAGCGACAAAAAACGACCAGAACAAGAGGAGAAACTGACGGAGAGAGAGAGAGCGGTGGGAGAAGGAGAGGAGGACCACCGGCTGGAGGAGGGACATGAAGTTCACGCAGAAGACCAAAGTCCTCAGACACGTGGGGTCTGAGTCTGGACACGCTCAGTTGGAAGGAGATCCCACGTCCTGATTTAAGCTTTTGTGGCACACGATATGTTGTGAGTCAGTGGTAAAAAGTACTGCAATACTTTACACATGATACATTTTTTTTTTTAAAAAGAACTGTAATCATTTGTAAGTAATGCGATACGCAAAAGAAGTAAAGAAGAAAAGAAGGAAAGAAGAAAAAGAAGGAAAGAAGGAAAGAAGGAAAAGAAGGAAAACAGTACAAAAAATAATACAAGAAGTAGACGAAGTAAAAGAAGTAAAAGATGTAAAATATGTAAAATGTAAAAGAAGTAAAAGTTTAAAAACAGTAAAAAAAAAAAAAAAAGTACAAGAAGTAAAATAAGTACAGAAGTAAAAAAAAAAAGAAGTAAAATAAGCGACAGAAATAAAAGACAGAGTAAGTTTGGCTTCAGGTCATAAAGTCAGTATTTTGTGACGTGTTTTATATTTATTGTTTGTGGTTAAAGTTTGGAGTGACAAAGGTCTGTGACAGTTAAGAGTTTGTCTCACACTTCCTCCTTTTATTATTATCATCATCATCATCATCATCATCATTATTATGACTCTGATTAAATCTTAAACACGTCAAAGAACATTATAAATCAATGCTCCAGTGTCTCCTGTCTGCTCAACTAAACTATAATATAATAATAATAAACTTTTATAACATAAACATAGCTGGTTGTTCGAGTCATTTTATTCATAATTTTATGATTTATTTATTATTGTTTTTTTTAAGCTTTAACTCCCAAAAAATGAGGCATAATTAGATTTGTGTCTAGTTTACTCAAATATGAAATAAAATGTCGCAAAGTATTTAGTCCAATAAGAAAAAAATATACATTTAAAGCCGCAAATATGTGCCATTTTCTACACGTAAAATGCCTTTTTTATAAATGAAAAGATGATTAAAGTTTCTTAAAAAAAAGCTTTCGTTTATGGATTATGTAAAAGTCGTGAAGAAATGTGTGACTTTTGTGTCTGAATCGTCCACAGCAGCACTTCCTGTCTGCGCCCTCTCACTTCCTCTCTCTGTCACAAAGTTTCAGTTTCAGGATTTAAATAAATCATACGTTTGTGTTTAACACGACGGAACTGTTCGACTGTGGGTGAAAAAACGGGTGAAACGGGAGAAAATGGGTCAAAACGGGGTGAAAACAGGTGAGAAATGTGTTAAAACTGGAAGAAAATGGGCGAAACGGGTGAGAAGCTGTCCCAGCTCGACGTGCCTGACTCCACCTGCAGGGGGAGCACTGACTTCCTGACGGATCGGAGGCAGTGCTTGCGGCTGGGGAAGAATGTCTCAGACACTGGGACTATCAGCACAGGAGCTCTACACCTCCTCCATCACCGTGGTACTAAGCGCCCTCTGCTGGAGCCACAGCCAGGGACAAACAGAGACTACAGCGCCCTCTGCTGAGAAGGTGATCGCTGCAGACTTCCATCTCTGGGACCTGTACGTCTCCTCTGGACGAGCAGGTCGGATCACTGATTCTCACCCACTTCACACCATCCCTCACGGCCACTGTTCTACTCTCATCCATAGGCTTAAATCTATTGGCACCTCCCACATTCCTCTCTCTTGGTTCACTTCCTGTCTCTCCGATCGCAGTCAATTCATACAACTGAAATCCCACCAATCCAACCCCTTCCCTGTCCCAGCTGGTGTGCCCCAGGGCTCTGTCCTGGGTCCCCTTCTTTTCATCATCTACATTCTCCCTCTTGGTTCCATCTTCCGTAAACACAACATTCATTTCCATTGCTACGCGGATGACACCCAGCTCTACCTCTCCTCTAAACCCACTGCATCACTTCCACCAGCCTCTCTTACCCTCTGTCTGCAGGAAATCAATTCCTGGTTCTCTTCAAATCTCCTCAAACTCAACAGCTCTAAAACCGAAGTCCTACTGGTAGGCACCCCTTCCACTCTCTCAAAATCAAACAGTTTCACAATTTCTATCAATGACTCCACTGTCCTCCCCTCCCCTCAAGTCAAGAGTCTGGGTGTCATCCTTCCACTCGACAGCACCAACATCACTCGTTCTCCTACTTCCACCTTCGCAACATCTCTCGTCTCCGTCCTTCTCTCACTCCTCACACCACAGCCATACTTGTCCACAGTCTAGTCACCTCCCGGATCGATTATTGTAACTCTCTCCTCTTTGGTCTCCCCAATAAATCCCTCCAGAAACTGCAGCTTCTCCAAAACTCTGCAGCCCGCATTATCACCAGGACGCCCTCCCGCCATCACATCACCCCCATCCTTCAACAACTTCACTGGCTCCCCATAAAAACAACGGATTCACTTCAAAATTATCCTAAATACTTTCAAAGCTCTCCATAACCTGGCTCCACCGTACATCTCTGACCTCCTCCACATCTCCACTCCCTCTCGCTCCCTCAGGTCCTCCTCCTCTCTCCAGCTCTCTGTCCCCTCTTTCCGTCTTATTTCAATGGGGGGCAGAGCCTTCAGCCGCTCTGCTCCTCAGCTCTGGAACTCTCTCCCTCCTGACCTCCGCAACATAGACACCCTTCCACTTTTCAAATCCAGACTCAAAACTCACCTGTTCAGACAATCCTACACCACATAACTCAGTCACTCCTAACACCACATAACTCAGTCACTCCAACACCACATAACTCAGTCACTCCTACACACATAACTCAGTCATCCAACACACATAACACAGTCACTCCACACACATAACTCAGTCACTCCAACACCACACACTCAGTCACTCCAACACCACATAACTCAGTCACTCCTACACCACATAACTCAGTCACTCCAACACCACACAAACTCAGTCACTCCAACACCACATAACTCAGTCACTCCTACACCACATAACTCAGTCACTCCTACACCACATAACTCAGTCACTCCAACACCAATAACTCAGTCACTCCAACACATAACTCAGTCACTCCAACACCACATAACTCAGTCACTCCAACACCACATAACTCAGTCACTCCTACACCACATAACTCAGTCACTCCAACACCACATAACAACTCAGTCACTCTACACCACATAAACTCAGTCACTCCACACACATAACTCAGTCACTCCAACACCACATAACTCAGTCACTCCACACCACATAACTCAGTCACTCCTACACCACATAACTCAGTCACTCCTACACCACATAACTCAGTCACTCCTACACCACATAACTCAGTCACTCCAACACCACATAACTCAGTCACTCCTACACCACATAACTCAGTCACTCCAACACACACACATAACTCAGTCACTCCAACACCACATAACACAGTCACTCCAACACACTCTCAGTCACTCCAACACCACATAACTCAGTCACTCCAACACAATAACTCAGTCACTCCACACCACATAACTCAGTCACTCCTACACCACATAAACTCAGTCACTCCTACACCACATAACTCAGTCACTCCAACACCACATAACTCAGTCACTCCAACACCACATAACTCAGTCACTCCAACACCACATAACTCAGTCACTCCAAACACCACATAACTCAGTCACTCCAACACCACATAACTCAGTCACTCCAACACCACATAACTCAGTCACTCCAACACCACATAACTCAGTCACTCCAACACCACATAACTCAGTCACTCCAACACCACATAAACTCAGTCACTCCAACACCACATAACTCAGTCACTCCAACACCACATAACTCAGTCACTCCAACACCACATAACTCAGTCACTCCAACACCACATAACTCAGTCACTCCAACACCACATAACTCAGTCACTCCAACACCACATAACTCAGTCACTCCAACACCACATAACTCAGTCACTCCAACACCACATAACTCAGTCACTCCTACACCACATAACTCAGTCACTCCAACACCACATAACTCAGTCACTCCACACCACATAACTCAGTCACTCCAACACCACATAACTCAACACATAACTCAGTCACTCCAACACCACATAACTCAGTCACTCCAACCACATACTCAGTCACTCACACTCCAACACCACATAACTCAGTCACTCCTACACCACATAACTCAGTCACTCCAACCCACATAACTCAGTCACTCCTACACCACATAACTCAGTCACTCCTACACACATAACTCAGTCACTCCAACACCACATAACTCAGTCACTCCAACACCACATAACTCAGTCACTCCTACACCACATAACTCAGTCACTCCTACACCACATAACTCAGTCACTCCAACACCACATAACTCAGTCACTCCAACACCACATAACTCAGTCACTCCAACACCACATAACTCAGTCACTCCAACACCACATAACTCAGTCACTCCAACACCACATAACTCAGTCACTCCAACACCACATAACTCAGTCACTCCAACACCACATAACTCAGTCACTCAACACCACATAACTCAGTCACTCCAACACCACATAACTCAGTCACTCCTACACCACATAACAGTCACTCCAACACACATCACAGTCACCCAACACCACATAAACTCAGTCACTCCAACACCAACTACACAGTCACTCCACACCACATAACTCAGTCACTCCAACACCACATAACTCAGTCACTCCTACACCACATAACTCAGTCACTCCCAACACCACATAACAGTCACTCCTACACCACATAACTCAGTCACTCCAACACCACATAACTCAGTCAACTCCAACACCACATAACTCAGTCACTCCTACACCACATAAACTCAGTCACTCCACACCACATAACTCAGTCACTCCAACACCACATAACTCAGTCACTCCTACACCACATAACTCAGTCACTCCAACACCACATAACTCAGTCACTCCTACACCACATAACTCAGTCACTCCAACACCACATAACTCTCAGTCACTCCAACACCACATAACTCAGTCACTCCTACACCACATACTCAGTCACTCCTACACCACATAACTCAGTCACTCCTACACACACATAACTCAGTCACTCCTACACCACATAACTCAGTCACTCCAACACCACATAACTCAGTCACTCCAACACCACATACACTCAGTCACTCCAACACCACATAACTCAGTCACTCCAACACCACATAACTCAGTCACTCCTACACCACATAACTCAGTCACTCCAACACCACATAACTCAGTCACTCCAACACCACATAACTCAGTCACTCCAACACACATAACTCAGTCACTCAACACACCACATAACTCAGTCACTCCTACACCACATAACTCAGTCACTCCAACACCACATAACTCAGTCACTCCAACACCACATAACTCAGTCACTCCAAACACACATAACTCAGTCACTCCAACACCACATAACTCAGTCACTCCAACACCACATAACTCAGTCACTCCAACACCACATAACTCAGTCACTCCTACACCACATAACTCAGTCACTCCACACCACATAACTCAGTCACTCCAACACCACATAACTCAGTCACTCCAACACACCACATAAACTCAGTCACTCCAACACCACATAACTCAGTCACTCCTACAACCACATAACTCAGTCACTCCACACCACATAACTCAGTCACTCCACACCACATAACTCAGTCACTCCTACACCACATAACTCAGTCACTCCAACACACCACATAACTCAGTCACTCCAACACCACATAACTCAGTCACTCCAACACCACATAACTCAGTCACTCCACACCACATAACTCAGTCACTCCCACCACATAACTCAGTCACTCCAACACCACATAACTCAGTCACTCCACTCCACACACACACACATAACTCAGTCACTCCAACACCACATAACTCAGTCACTCCACACCACATAACTCAGTCACTCCAACACCACATAACTCAGTCACTCCAACACCACATAACTCAGTCACTCCTACACCACATAACTCAGTCACTCCAACCACATAACTCAGTCACTCCAACACCACATAACTCAGTCACTCCTACACCACATAACTCAGTCACTCCTAACACCACATAACTCAGTCACTCCACACCACATAACTCAGTCACTCCAACACCACATAAACTCACTCAGTCACTCCTACACCACATAACTCAGTCACTCCAACCCACACACATAACTCAGTCACTCCAACACCACATAACTCAGTCACTCCAACACCACATAACTCAGTCACTCCTACACCACATAACTCAGTCACTCCAACACCACATAACTCAGTCACTCCAACACCACATAACTCAGTCACTCCAACACACACATAACTCAGTCACTCCACACCACATAACTCAGTCACTCCTAACTCACACCACATAACTCAGTCACTCCGACACCACATAACTCAGTCACTCCAACACCACATAAACTCAGTCACTCCGACACCACATAACTCAGTCACTCCTACACCACATAACTCAGTCACTCCAACACACATAACGTCACTCCACACCACATAACCAGTCACTCCAACACCACATAACTCAGTCACTCCTACACCACATAACTCAGTCACTCCTACACCACATAACTCAGTCACTCCTCACCACATAACTCAGTCACTCCTACACCACATAACTCAGTCACTCCTACACCACATAAACTCAGTCACTCCACACCACATAACTCAGTCACTCCAACACCACATAACTCAGTCACTCCAACACCACATAACTCAGTCACTCCAACACCACATAACTCAGTCACTCCAACACCACATAACTCAGTCACTCCTGTCACACACCACACATAACTCAGTCACTCAACACCACATAACTCAGTCACTCCAACACCACATAACCAGTCACTCCACACATAACTCAGTCACTCCAACACCACATAACTCAGTCACTCCAACACCACATAACTCAGTCACTCCAACACACACATAACTCAGTCACTCCAACACCACATAACTCAGTCACTCCTACACCACATAACTCAGTCACTCCTAACACCACATAACTCAGTCACTCCAACACCACATAAACTCAGTCACTCCTACACCACATAACTCAGTCACTCCAACACCACATAACTCAGTCACTCCTAACCACATAACTCAGTCACTCCACACCACATACTCAGTCACTCCAACACCACATAACTCAGTCACTCCTACACCACATAACTCAGTCACTCCAACACCACATAACTCAGTCACTCCAACACCACATAACTCAGTCACTCCAACACCACATAACTCAGTCACTCCAACACCACATAACTCAGTCACTCCAACACACCACACTAACTCAGTCACTCCAACACACATAACTCAGTCACTCCAACACCACATAACTCAGTCACTCCAACACCACATAACTCAGTCACTCAACACCACATAACTCAGTCACTCCAACACCACATAACTCAGTCACTCCAACACCACATAACTCAGTCACTCCACACCACATAACTCAGTCACCACACCACATAACTCAGTCACTCCAACACCACATAACTCAGTCACTCCAACACCATCATCCAGTTCTGTGGGTTTTATTCTGTTTGTTTTATTCTGCTGTTTTATTCTCTTGTACAGTGTCCTTGGTGTTCTGAAAGGCGCTTTTAAAATGTATTATTACGTCTGTAAATTGAACTGTGTACATTGTAATGGCCATTTTATTTAATTGAAACTAAAGTAATTTTAAATGGTTTAATCCATGCGCTTTTGAATGTTTTATCGCTCCTGTTTGTGTTGCATTTTTAACGCTGAGACAAGTTCTTTGTTCACAATGGAAATAACCCTTTGATTCTGAAAACGGGTCAAAAGTCACATTCTAATTCAACAAAACCACATCCTTTTTTGCTTGTTGTCGCAAAAGGTCACAAACTAAAAAAGATGCAATTATAACGGAGGTTTAACAGCGCCCCCAAATGGACTAAAGTACTGGTGCAGGTCAAATTTAAAGTATTAGTTTGAAATATGAATCAAATTAAAAATTGCACCGTTTTCAGAACAGTCGAAGAGTTTGATGAACACGAGTCACTGGACCAGAACTAAAGGCAGAAGTATTAGAGTAATGATCAGATCACCCAATCACTGATTTGCAGCTTCAAGTTTTCGAAACACAACTGCAGGGACCAGACGCTTCCAGGACCAGATTCTTTCAGGGCAGCTCAAGAACCTTTCTGACAAAAGACAAAAGCTTTTCCTCACGGATAAATCATGTCAGAGACGAGAAACTTTGATTCAAACTTTATTAGAATTAAAACAAATACAGACGTTCATGAGAACTCTTCTTCTGCCCAGCTCCAAGAACTCTGCAACACACACAAGCAAACGTCAGGAAGAACATCAAGAACCTGGAACCCTGTGTGGGAGGAGACCCCCCCCGCAGCCCTTTGGGAGGAGACCCCCCCCCGCAGCCTTTGTGGGAGGAGACCCCCCCCCGCAGCCCTTTGTGGGAGGAGACCCCCCCCCGCAGCCCTTTGTGGAGGAGACCCCCCGCAGCCCTTTTGAGGCGCACCTTTGTGGGAGGAGACCCCCCGCCGCAGCCCTTGTGGGAGGAGACCCTACAAGCAGCCCTTTGTGGGAGAGACCCTACAACCGCCGCAGCCCTTTGTGGGAGGAGACCCTACCGCCCGCAGCCCTGTGGAGGAGACCCTTTTGTGGAGGAGACCCTACAACCGCCGCAGCCCTTTGTGGGAGGAGACCCTACACCGCCGCAGCCCTTTGTGGGAGGAGACCCCAACCCCGCAGCCCTTTGTGGAGGAGACCCCACAAACCGCCGCAGCCCTTTGTGGGAGGAGACCCACAACCGCAGCGCAGCCCTTTGTGGAGGAGACCCCAAACCCCGCAGCCCTTTGTGGGAGGAGACCCCCCGCAGCCCTTTGTGGGAGGAGACCCCCCCCGCAGCCCTTTGTGGGAGAGACCCCCCCCGCAGGAGAACCCCCCCGCAGCCTTTGTGGGAGGAGACCCCCCCCGAACCCCCCCGCAGCCCTTTGTGGGAGGAGACCCTAACCCCCCGCAGCCCTTTGTGGGAGAGACCCTACAACCCCGCAGCCCTTTGTGGAGAGGACCCTAGACCCCCGCAGCCCTTTGTGGGAGGAGACCCTACCAACCCCGCAGCCCTTTGTGGGAGGAGACCCTACAACCCCCGCAAAGCCCTTTGTGGGAGGAGACCCTACAACCCCCGCAGCCCTTTGTGGGAGGAGGCCCAACCCCCGCAGCTCTTTGTGGGAGGAGAACCTATAACCCTGCGGCGCAGAAACGCCACAGAGCCTCAAACCGCCTCCGATTCTGTGGCAGCTCCGAGACGAAGCTTCAGCCACAGCAGACTGAGCCTCCAACACGGGACTGCAACCATAGCAACACACAACCACACAACACACAACATACAAACACGCCACACACACAACCACACTGCTGCTCTTCCACAGAATAAACCCTTCCCAGAAGGAAAATGTCAGCTCATTTTTAAATATCATTCCTCACTTTTAAATATATTTTATAATAATATTCTAGAAACTACTAAATAAAGTTATTTTTTGCCCCTCACAGTGGATGTGGTAGTACTAAAACATACCACTAGATGTCAGCGTTTGTAAACTTGACAGTTTCATGAGTTTCAGTGCAAACCTCACTTTATGAAGTGATTTAAGTTGTATTACATGTCATTTGAGAGTGTAAATGTCAAACTCCTTCGCCTACAACTTCCTGTACAAGAACAAACCTGGAAGAATATTTTAAAAATATTCATAATTTGCCCATTTTCTTTGCATTAACAGAAAACTTGAGTTAATTGCATTACGAGCTGTAAAAAGGTCAAATTATCGGGGTAAAATGTCACTTTCCATTAATACCATTTTCATTTGAGTTTCACAAAAAGCATAAATGTGGTAATGCAATAAAATCTGTACAAATTTAAATAAACATTTTTTGCATTTTTCAGACTATTCTGAGGTTAATCCGAGTTTCTCCAGAGAAATCGCATTATATTTCATTTTTTAAATGTTATTTATTCTTATTTAATAATGCTTTTAGTTACGTACTTTCCCAGATTAATAAACACAAGAGTAAAAACGTGTAGATATATTTCACGCAGGTTAAACTATACGTATAAAGCGTGGCACTTACGTAAAGACACTCGCGCACGTGTTTTAACTTTAACGGAATTAAAACGAAATTACTTTTGAACAAACCGCTGCGGAATCAAACCATCCACTCTCAGACACGACCACGGACACGTCACGCGCGATCAAAAAGCCACGTTTACAGAGGATGGAAGAGGATTTGTAAAGTTTTACCGCGGCGTTTCACCTCGGGGGAGACGTCGAGACGCAGACAGGAAGTGACGACAGAAGCGCTTCCGGCTAAGTATATATAGACGTCTTCGCATCACTAGAGGCGACAGCACACCGCAGAAAACAACAGGGGGAAATAGAAAGCGCGACAAAAGACGTTTTTACGTCACGAGAGCAGTTGTAATCGATAATTTAAGTCGTTTATTATTATTTAAATATTACGTCTTACAGTATTGTTTGTTAAAGAAGTCATTTTATGTTCCTCGAGTGTTTAGTTTAGGGCGTAAATGAACCGAACTGCGCTGTAACCGAAACAGACTGGCTATAATATGGAGTTTTGATCCACGTGGTCATGACAAAACACAGCGCCCCCTACACTCACTGAACTAAAACGCGTAAGATAAATATATTTTAAATCTGCTATTATTAATAAAAAAAAAGTGTCTTTTTTTTACTTGAACACTTCTGTTTGTAATTGATGACATCACACTAGGAAATTTCCCAGCAGCCACTGGGCCAAAAACGCATCTAATCGTCCGTTTTTTCTTATTTGACAAACAAAAAATACATGAGAGCGACTTTATTTTGTTGAATTCATGTTTAGAGAGTCAAAAAAGTTGTTTTCTTTTGTGTAAATTCTGCATAACAAACTTTGTCTGGAATGAGTGTTCCTGCTGTGATGTCACTTCCTGTCATTTTCTAAACAGCTTTTCCTACGTTTTCTCCACAAATACCTGCTCGATCGGTGTAAAACTATAATTTAATAATGTGCGACAGGTAGAAACACACCAAATAAAGTCAGAATTAGAACATCGTAAAAACCTGTCATGGGCCCTTTAACCTCACTCACGCCCCCTACTGTTGTTGAGTGGAATAAGCGCATGAAGGCCAAAAGGATCGTTTGTTTCATTTTTTAAAGACGGTAAAGTTGCGATCCGTTGTTGACATGGTGGCGCTGCTTAACGAACGCTCCATCTTCAGGCGTGTCGCCGATCACCTGTTACTCTCCGAGGCGCCCCCTGCTGTCCACAAACGTGTCAGCGACTAGATTAAGGTACATAAGGGTCAAAGCGACTGTTCAACCCTTTTACTTTTCACGTTTATGTGTGGTTTTTGTTCATGACCGTGGGCTGAAGACCCTTACCTGAGACGACCCCTTTGTAATTAACTTAAAAAGAAAAGAAAATATGCACTGTATGGCGAACAATTAATTACAAATTTTTTAACATTAATTTAAATAAAATAGATCATTTTTTGTTTACATTTATACCTAAACTCGGCTGAGTTTTTGGCCTTTACAGTGACGAAACCCCCTGGGTGTTTTTGTTCAGACTTTTAAAAGGTCAAAAAGACGAGAAGGGACCGTTAACCCAAGGCAATTACTCATAACTAGACGATCATTCTGAAACCCGTATAATAAATTATTATCGTTATTTTGCGGTCACGTGAATATAACTTCTCTTTAACAGGAAGATGAAATAACCAGCTTCTTTTGTAAGTCAAGCTGCATTTGTACAATGTGAGCCACACCGTTGTCATCATTGGTTGTCTATTGCTTGTTGCGCACAAATTCGTTCGTTGTTGTCGTCAATGCGAGTGGAGCGAGAGAGGAGGAGGAGGAGGAGGAGGAGGTTTGTTCTGAACAGCTGAAGTGGGAGAGAAAGCGCTCATGACTCACGGCGACACAATAAGAACTTTGTGGTAAAACGTCGTCTCGCTTCACAATAAGAGCTCGTTTGTCTCTGAATCTGAGGCGCTTCAGGGAGCGTTCCTCGGGGGTCCGACACGTGCTCACGGTCTGATCGGAGCTCTCTTCACGGTGCAGCTCCCGCGGCTGTCGTCACGCTCTCCCAGCACGCACCACCGAGCTCACGCCGCACGGAAACGAACGGCGTCGGCGGAAATGATCAAACTTCAGCAGAGTTTCAGAGATGGCGGATTATTGGACGCACAGACGATGGAGGAGGTCAGACCGAAGATAGAGACGTTTACGGGACAAAGACTCACATTAACTAAGCACAGAAGTGTTTCCTCACACTAATGATTTAACCACCGTCTCATAACGATGCAAAGTCTTTATTAAGATTGTGCATCGGACGTTCAAATAATCATGAATCAATGAATCAAAGGCCCAGTGCAAAACTAAATACATACAAACGAAATAAATGAAACCAAATCAGCTGAAACAAAAGCATGTTGGGGTGTTTTTTTTATTTTGGATGGTTTTATTGCACAAAAAATGTATAAAAAGAAACTCTATCCTTTTTGTGAGCGGCTGCATCTCCATAAACCTGATTCGTACCTGGCCTGGAGGAGCCTCTGATAATAATAATAATAATAATAATAATAATAATAATAATAATAATAATAATAATGATGATGACGATGAGATGATGATCGATGATGATGATAATAATGATGATATGATATGATAATAATGATGATGATGATGATGATAATAATAATAATAATGATGATGATGATGATGATGATGATGATAATAATAATAATAATAATAATAATAATAATAATAGTATGGCATAAACGTATCAATCTGCTTGTAGAATACTAGTTTTGACTTTGTTTCCATGGAGTTGATGCAGGTGACTTTCCACCTCCAGAAAGTTACATAATGTGCCTTTAAGTGAGAGCGAGAGAAGTTTAAAGAGAAATGATCCATGCGTTTCATAAGAATCTTACGTTTGCATTGACTGTTAAAAAGGACAAACTCAAGTGAAAGAGTGTTTGTTACGTGGACGTGAGTGAATGAGTGACTGAGCCTCATGTTCAACAGCGTCACAACAGCATTTTCACTCTTTCATCAGTCGTTTTAACGCCCAGTGTCAGTGAACGTTACATGTCCTGGTTTTATAATAAAGTGTATTTGTCGCAAACGTCTCCAGAGACACGTCGTGTGGGTGGGACCAGAGCTTTGTGGGTGGGACCAGAGCTTTGTAAATACTCAGACTGGCCCTTCACAATAAGAGCGTGGATGAGCAGACTCCAGAATGAACGTGTGAAACGGGCTGAGACAGGACCAATGCACAGAGCAGGAAGTGTCTGTTCATTTCGGCGTCGAGTTGAAAGAGGAATACGTTTGTTGGAAAATGATTTATTTCATTTAAAAACGGTGTCTTCAGTTCTCAGGTTCGACTAGACATTTCCCTAAAACGCAGTAAACACGTTCAGATTTGACTCAACATTTGCCCGTTTGTCCCCAGTTTGAGTAAAGTTTATGCTTGTACTTCCTGGTTGGACGTGAGCACAAATATGACACAGGTAGAAGTCATTCCACAGCTGTTACCTAGCAACCAGACTGTAAACAAGAGCCCAAACCCACATAAACGACACGACAGTTCTGATCCGACACAATAACACCATAAAACACCTTTATTTAGTCCAACGACGGTTTAAAGTGTCAGTTAAGTGTCAGTTAAGTGTCAGCTGTGTCGCACGCTGATGACATCACAGAGGGAGTCAGCTCCGCTTCCTGTCATTTTAAACTCTGATTTTTCCCCGCAAACTTGCAACTTAACGGAAATAAAACTGTGATAAATGTTCACCACAGGTTTTATCCACCAAACGGAGTCAGAATTAGAACAACAGGAGAAACTTCATGTGGAACTTTAAGTCTTCCGCCCCTTTTTGAGAAAACCAGGACACAATCTTACATTTAGTGAATTGATTAATGAATTACACGGTTTTTGTCATGTATGTAAAACGGCCAGAAGTTAAAACATTCAGGACAAAGTTTCATCTTGTTGACATTCTAGATACAAAAACATTCACAGACGCGATTTTGGATTTTTATTTAGCATTTGATTAGATCTTACTAAATGTTTTATTATTATTATTATTATTATTATTATTATTATTATTATTATTATTATTATTACTACTACTATTACTATTATTATTATTATTGTTGTATATTTTTGTTATTTTTATCAGAACTTTATCTTCGTTCTGTCCCAGAGAAATCTATGGATGAAGTGGATTCAATGGAAGAAGAAAACATCTTCAGGAGCCGTTTCCATGTGTTCAGAGAGGACAAACGCTGCGTTTCACGAGGACGGAGACAAAACCCACCGGACTCTGGTCTAACTAAAGCTCCATTGTGGACTTACTCTCGTGGGACGGCCGGCGGAGGTCACCTGATCTGACTGAAGCTTGAGCTCAACACGAGGTCGTTTTTCTGGGAAAGTCACTCACATCAGCCGGGGTAACAGAGGCTTACTTCACAGAGGATTATCAGGGAAATGTGGAGAATGTACCCTTAACAGTTACATAAACCCTTTAACTTTATGACCAAAGGTCAGAGTAACTGGACTCTTCTCAACGCTGACATTTACATAAACCCTTTAACTTTATGAGCAATGGTCAGAGTAACTGGACTCTTCTCGATGTTAACATTTAAACAAACCCTTTAACTTTATGACCAAAGGTCAGAGTAACTGGACTCTTCTTGATGTTAACATTTACATAAACCCTTTAATTTTATGTGCAAAGGTCAGAGTAACTGGGCTCTTCTCAACGTTAGCAGACGTAGCATTGACCTAAACCCTTTAATTTTAGGTGCAAAGGTCAGAGTAACTGCACTCTTCTCCAGATCTGAGCCAGGATCATGGACAGTGACTGAATAGGGCTTCAACAATTCGACTAATCATGACTACTGGAATATTAATAGTAAAGGATTATAGGGCGGCAACAACGAATTAAAAGTGACTGAATAATGGTTAATCGGACTATACACAGACTCACCAACGTGTCACGAGCCAAGAGAAAGAGGTTTATGAGTCGGACAGAGCAGGAAGCGATGAAGTATTTGTGCTTTTAATGAAAAAACCCTTTAATCTGAGAGTACGTCCTCAAATGTTGAACACAAAACTATAATCGTGCTAAAAGAACATGATTTAAAGGTCTTCTTTCTCTGTTTCTCTGTTCGTAGCTTTTCTTTCTGTGATGATGAAGTGAAAAAGGGGATTTAAAATGACTCTGATGTGAAACGTTCGTGAGGAGTTTATTTCTGTCCGCGGCAGATTAATGTGAAGGATTAAGTCAGAGGAACCTCGCGTGCTCCGACTGCTTTTGGGACAAACGGTTCTGTCGGTCCTGAACTCACCGAGGCGCTTTCTCTGCAGAAAGTGTCGACATTTATCGGGGAATCGAAGTACGTCTGTTTAATTGCTGAGAAAGGAGCGGATCATGGAACGATATTCACAAAGAAATAAAATCAAGAAGAAAAATGACATTTAGGAAAAACAAAAGTACAAATATTAAAGGGTTGAAATGCAAACGTGTTTTCAAATGTCAGTGTTGAGGACACAAAGGGGCAGAAACATCAGATTTTGTTTGTATGCCTAACTGTACCTCACTGATGTGTTTTATATGTAATGAAGAAATACAAAAAGTACATGTACTGTACTTAAATACTTTACTTTAGTGCAGTTCACGGTGGATTCTTTGCACATTCTCACTGAAGAGCAGCAAACGTAAAATTAAGCTTTATTTTGAGCACGTTTACGGACACGAGTTTGTCGAGAAATCACAGAAATCAGTTTCATAGAGGAGAGTGACCCGGTTCAGTCCTGCTTCAGTCCCGGTTCTGTCCCGGTTCAGTCCTGGTTCTGTCCCGGTTCTGTCCTGGTTCTGTCCCGGTTCTGTCCTGGTTCTGTCCCGGTTCAGTCCCGGTTCAGCCCGTTCTGTTCTGGTTCTGTCCTGGTTCAGTCCTGGTTCTGTTCTGGTTCAGTCCCGGTTCAGTCCCGGTTCCGTCCCGGTTCCTCCCCGGTTCCGTCCCGGTTCAGTCCCGGTTCTGTTCTGGTTCTGTTCTGGTTCTTGTCCTGGTTCAGTCCCGGTTCAGTCCCGGTTCTGTTCTGGTTCAGTCCTGGTTCTGTTCTGGTTCAGTCCCGGTTCAGTCCCGGTTCCGTCCGGTTCCGTCCCGGTTCAGTCCCGGTTCTGTTCTGGTTCTGTTCTGGTTCTGTCCTGGTTCAGTCCTGGTTCTGTTCTGGTTCTGTCCCGGTTCAGTCCCGGTTCTGTCGTGGTTCAGTCCCGGTTCTGTTCTGGTTCTGTCCTGGTTCAGTCCCGGTTCAGTCCCGGTTCTGTTCTGGTTCTGTCCTGGTTCAGTCCTGGTTCTGTTCTGGTTCTGTCCCGGTTCAGTCTCGGTTCTGTCCCGGTTCAGTCCCGGTTCAGTCCCGGTTCTGTTCTGGTTCTGTCCTGGTTCAGTCCTGGTTCTGTCCTGGTTCACCCCCAGGTGACCACCGTGGGGGAGGGGGTGGTCATTTAAACACACTAACAATAATTAATAAAGCATAAAAAATGAAAAAATTGTCTAAGAATGATTCAGGTAGTTACTACATTAAGGGATTAGGAGTTATTTATAGTTACTAAACCTGAATAATCCTCAATAAACTATCTGTTCATGCTTTCTTAAGGTGATTAAAAATGCTCTTCCAAGTGTTCAATAATCCTCTGGTAGAATTTGTTTTGTTTAACTCTGTAACAATGTTTGATTTGTTCTGACCCCGACGAAAACAGGATGCTCCGCCCCCGACGACGCTCAGATAACGACAGATCAATACTGAACGAGACGAAAGGACTTTATGATGTTTGAACAGGAAAGTGTGACACGTTTTACGGAAGGAAGGATCAGGAAAAAACACCAAGGGGAAAAACACAAGGCATTTTCCATTTGAGCTGATGAAGGCTGAAAGGGTTTGTGTGTTAGAGTGTGTTAAAGGGTCTCTGTGTTAAAGTGTATTAAAGGGTTAGTGTGTGAAAGGGTCTGTGTGTTAAAGTGATTAAAGGCTAACCCTTTAACACACAAACCCTTTAACAGACTGACACACCAACCATTTAACACAATTTAACAGACTAATCCTTTAACACACTTTAATATACTAACCCTTTAACACACCAACCCTTCAACACACTTTAACACACTAACTCTGTAAACACTTTGACACACCAACCCTTTAACACAATTTAACACATTAACCATTTAACACACAAATCCTTTAACAGAGTAACCCTTTAACACACAATCCCTTTAACGCAGTTTAACACACTAACCCTTTCCCAAACTAACCCTTTAACACCCTTTAACACAATAACACTTTAGCACACCAACCCTTTAACACACTAACCCTTAAATACAACTTAACACACTAACCCTTTAACCCTGAAACCCTTTAACATACTGACACACCAACCCTTTAACACAATTTAACACACTAACCTTTTAACACACTTTAACATACTAACCCTTTAACATACAAACCCTTTAACACACTTTAACACACTAACCCTGTAACACATTTTGACACACCAACCCTTTAATACACTTTAACACAGAGACCCTTTAACACACTAACCCTTTAATACACTTAAACACCGAGACCCTTTAACAGACTTTAACACACACCATTTAACGCGCTAACCCTTTGATGCACTTTAACACACTAACCCTTTAATACACTTTAACACAGAGACCCTTTAACACACTAACCCTTTAATACACTTTAACACAGAGACCCTTTAACACACTAACCCTTTAATGCACTTTAACACAGAGACCCTTTAACACACTAACCCTTTAATGCACTTTAACACATTAGTGTGTTAATGCCTGTGAATCATTTGGTAGGGTTCATTTTCCACATCAAAGGTTTCAGCCGTAGCACATTCAAAGAAAATAAACCCGCAATTTGCAAAGTATGAAAATGTGGTTAAAACGTGGTTTTTTATTTTTAATGATATGAATGTTTGGGTTTGTCCGCAGACTCCGCAGAGGAAAGCCCGGGAGTCGAACCTGTGACCTTCTTGCTGCGAGGCTACGGTCACCATCTGAGGCTTACATATTTACACCTTCTTTCGTATGAAAAAACATCAGAATTCTGAGCCGCTTTATTGCATCTTCAGTCAGTTTTTTTCTTAAAAGCAGAACAAAGGAGAGCTAGAGCGCCCCCTGCAGTTCCAAATCTTACATTTTCTTTATCAAAATAAGGCCGTAAAATCACATACAAAGACATTTAACGAGTGAAATATTAAAATACGAGCGACAGATTCTCAGGATTTGTCTTCGGGTCGATGTCGGCAAATGTTGCAAGGCTGGTTTTCCCGCCCCGTGACAGCAGGGGGCGACGATGAACGCTTCAAAGGCCCCGAAAACACATATTTAACCATCATTTAACCGGGACTGACAAATAATAAGGTTACTTAGACCTGGTTTTAATTCTGCCTTGGGTCGGATCCACTTCTGGTTCTGGGCTCGGTTCAGTCCGGAAACTAAAGATGAACATATTTGACATCAATCAAATTAGTCAGTGCCATGGCCTTGAAGTAAATCACATTTCACGCTCTTTTTTGTCACGTTTTCACACCAGTAACAAGACCATCGACACCCAAAAGAAGTGAACTCAATGTGAAACGCATTTACAGCGCGACGGAGGAAAACACCTTTGACCTTTGACCTTTTGCCTCTTTCTAATTTTCCGAGCAGCTGAAACGCGCTCTCGTCTTGGCCTCGTCTGTCCAAAGTCCACAGTCGCCGTCGTTAAATAATCACACAAAGAGCGAGTCCGCAGCTGCTGGAGCGGCTGAACAGGCTAAAATTAGCCCCACTTCTGGAAACACGCCCCTCCTCTCTGCGCCTAACTCAAAGGGCTCGCCGCGGGAGCCGACCCTGGGAACAGAGTCTGGAGCAACAACCAGAACCGTGCAGCTACAAAGGGTTATTACAGGGCGAGTTTTACAGCCGTTTTGAGGATCACTTTATGCAGTGAGTGGCAGAGTGGTTAGCCTGCTCATCTTACAGCAGGTGCAGGTTCAGTTCTCATGTTATGTAATGTTACTAAAGTGCCAGATCTGCATTCAAGGACGGAAACAAACGCTTTATTCACACAGTTTCCTGGTAAAAAGCTCCTCCTTCACATGGGTGGAACATAATGTTATATTTGTCTTTATCTATTGATCAAAAATATCTTCTCTTATCCTGGATAAGTTTCACAACTCGTGCTGGTTTTCTGAATGAATCTCTGCAGGTTCACAGAGCAGGGGGCGGAGTCACAGAGCAGGAGGTGGAGTCAGCGCCAGCCAGTTAATTAGGACCCAGGACACTAACAGGCGGACTCAAGCGCCGTTACACAAAACTTTTGAGTGAACCACGTTAGCCCCTCCCCAGAGCCAGAAAGGAAGCTAGAGGAGGAGCCAGAGGCGGAGCTAGCGATGCCGAGCTAGCGATGCCGAGCTAGCGATGCCGAGCTAGCGATGCCGAGCTAGCGATGCCGAGGCCGTTAAACTATTTTATAAAGAGCTTTGTCGAACATTCGCAGCCTCAGTCAAAGCCTTTGTAGCTTTTCATTGGTTCACGCCGGTCATGTGCTTCCTACATGGCCCAAAACAATGCGACCGCGGTTTTACATGTGATCAGAGCACGGGCGTGTGAATCAGGCGTGTGAAAAGTTACTCGTGGTCAAAGAGCGCTTTAGCGTCGCGTCACCAAGAAATGAGTCTGATGAGGAAGTTAATGAAGGGGGACTTTCCTGGGCAAATAAAAGTCAATAATGAAAAAGATCAGATTGGCTTCGTGTCTGAGAGTTGAGGACGTTCAGTCGGTTTGACAATGACAATATATTTATATATTATATTATTTATATATTTATTCAGGGTCAACATTTTGTCTTTTTCCTTTAACACACTTTAACTCACCAGCCCTTTAACTCACTAACCCTTTAACACACTTTAACACATTAACCCTTTACCACACTTTAACTCACTAACCCTTTAACCCTTTAACACACTTTAACACTTTAACTCACAACCTTTAACACACTTTAACACATTAACCTTTACCACACTTTAACTCACAAACCCTTTAACACACTTTAACTCACCAAACCCTTTAACTCACTAACCTTTAACACACTTTAACACATTAACCCTTTACCACACTTTAACTCACAAACCCTTTAACACACTTTAACTCACCAACCCTTTAACTCACTAACCCTTTAACACACTTTAACACATTAACCCTTTACCACACTTTAACTCACCAACCCTTTAACACACTAACCCTTTTGACACACTTAAACTCACAAACCCTTTAACACACTGTAACACAATTTAACTCACTAACCGTTTAACACACTTTAACATACTAACCCTTTAATACACTTTAACTCACCAACCGTTTAACACATTTTGACTCACTAACCCTTTAATACACTTTAACCCAAACCCTTTTAACACACTTTAACTCACTAACTGTTAAGGGGGACTTTCCTGGGTAAATAAAGTCAATAATGCCTGTTTTTCCGACGTGCCTCGTGTCTGAGAGTCGAGCACGTTCAGTCGGCTCGCGGGGCACTGGGCGGTTCTGTGCGGGCCTCTTTTGGACGTGTTTTTGAAGCTGCTTTGGGCCGTGTTTTGGTGACTTTGTGTTTGGGCAGATGTGGCGCTGCGTGTTGACGAGCCGACAGCTGAAAGCCTGAAAGACGAGAGAGAAACAACAAACAGCACGAGAAAGAGAGAGAAACAATCTGAAATATGCTTAACTGAGCTGTCCAACCGGCGGCCATAGGCTCTTTAAAGATGCATTGTGTAACTTTTCTGGTGGAGGGTCACGCTTGTCTTCACGGAGAGAGATTTGCTCTGCTGCTGACTTGGAACGACTTTCAAAATAAGCTCAAATTGAATCTAAAAATGCTCTTTGTTGTCGGATTTTGAACATCAATATCATGAAAACAGGTCATATGTTTGTAATAACCGACGTTCACGTGCACATTTTCAGGTTGTTGTCATGACAACGCCGTCTGATGTTTATTTGTTTTGTTTTTTCATTTTTGTTTGAGGTTCCGACAAAGCAAACGCAGCAAACGGCAGGCAATCGGATTATCCTCGCGATCTGGTGGACACGAGACTCGGTTGGCGCGGTTACGGTCGTGGGCGGCGCCGATGCCGGGAGCCTAATGCGTCCCGCGTGAGCGCCGGAGGAATGTCTCAGATGTACAACGCTCACGTGAAAGTCAGCTGAGAGCGCCCGAGAACAGAGACGTGAAGCTTCGTGACTCCATGATGTGGAGCGGGTTTTTGCACCGGTACGTTTGGGCGCACATTCACTCTGCTGAGCGGCGCGTTAGCTTGAGAACGCCGCGCGTTAGCTTCAGAACGCCGCTGCATATTCCGGTCGTCTGCGAGCCAAATGTCGCAAACATAATGCCCCAAGGGAACTTCAGCGCGGGACATTTTTCTCACATTTATATTTCTAAAAAGTGTTTTTTACAGTTGAACTCTGAACGTCTTTGACCTTTACCCGACATTCGGCGTTTTTACAGAGACCGGTACAAAAATAGCTAAGTCCCTCTGATCAGGGGCGTCGGACTGTGGGGGGGGTCAAAGGTCACTGTTTCCCCAAGGCCCAGGCAGGCGGCGGGGGGTTAATTCAGTTGCACTTTTTCCACACTTAAATCTGTTTTGTTTTGGTTTTGTTTGTAATAAAAGGCAACGTATTTGAGTCAAAAGATTGTGAGACAAAAAATAATCAATGGGGGCCCGTCACCCCTTTAACAAAAGGGGACACTCACTGCTCACACAAGTTGTCAACAAATAAAACTAGCGATTATAATTTGTGTTTGGTTTATTTTCTTATAGCCATGATACGCTTCGAGATGTTTGTGAAATTGGCCTGGTAGTTACGGCAACGGGACTGTATCATAATCGATGGCGTCGTCATCGTCTTTAAATGAACACATGATTGTCAAGCGCGACGTAGAAGCCGCGGGGTGCGTTCGAGCGCGAGTGAATGGAAAAATTACATTAAGCGCATTTCCTGGAAAAAATCATAATCAAAGCCATGACTCAGGGGCCCACAGAGAGTAGGCCACGCCCCTGCCACGCCTCTGCCACGCCCCCGCCTATAACCCCCCCAGTTACTCCAGCACATAAAACTGTGAGCACATGAACAAAACAACACAACTATTCACATTCATTCATAGTTCCTCCTGACTGATGAAGGAGTGTATTGTTGGAGCCACTTTGTTCAAGAAGCCTGAGAACGATAAAGTTCTCAATAAAGAACTGAAGAGAAGGTTCCAAAGCCAAAGCCCTTCTCCTCGTTTGTCCTCGGTACTGTTTCCAGCCTCGTCGCCATGGTGAATGTCCAGGGCGTGAACGTTTGACTCTCGCGTGACTCAAACTGACCCACGAGACCGCGCGGCATCATGGGAGTCGGGTGTAATCCCTCATTCGTCCAGGAGGGTTCCATTGTAGAAAAAGATTCAGTTTTTTCATCTGGACTCTGCTTTAGAAAAACTATACGTTTGGACTCTCGTCCAAGAGTCATTCTCAATCAGAGAAACAAGTCTGAGAACTCTTGTTTATATCCTACTCTGTGAAAGCCCCGCCCACAGGGCGGGACCTCCTGATAATGGCCCATTGAAACTTAACTGGGATGGGCCTATTGTTCTATTGTTCCCTGGCGTTTGGCTGCCTCACCTGGAGTGCCTGTTTAGCATCAGAATGCCCCGGGGGTCTCCAGGGTCTGCTGAAACCCTGAGAGCCGAAACTTCTCCAGAAAAATGAATAGAAATGAAATGCATTCATTAGTGACAATCACACGTTAATAATGGTGTCATTATTACATATAACTTCTGAGACTAAAACTATTTTAAAGGTGGTTTAGACCTGGTTTAGACCTGGTTTAGACCTGGTCTAGTCCTGGTTTAGACCTGGTTTAGTCCTGGTTTAGACCTGGTTTAGACCTGGTTTAGTTCTGGGTTTAGACCTGGTCTAGTCCTGGTTTAGACCTGCTTTAGACCTGGTTTAGTCCTGGTTTAGTCCTGGTCTAGTCCTGGTTTAGACCTGGTTTAGTCCTGGTTTAGACCTGCTTTAGACCTGGTTTAGTCCTGGTTTAGACCTGGTCTAGTCCTGGTTTAGTCCTGGTTTAGTCCTGGTTTAGACCTGCTTTAGACCTGGTTTAGTCCTGGTTTAGACCTGGTCTAGTCCTGGTTTAGTCCTGGTCTAGTCCTGGTTTAGACCTGGTTTAGACCTGGTTTAGACCTGGTTTACCTGGTTTAGACCTGGTCTAGACCTGGTTTAGTCCTGGTTTAGTCCTGGTCTAGTCCTGGTTTAGTCCTGGTTTAGACCCTGGTTTAGACCTGGTTTAGTTCTGGTTTAGACCTGGTCTAGTCCTGGTTTAGACCTGGTTTAGTCCTGGTCTAGTCCTGGTCTAGTCCTGGTTTAGTCCTGGTTTAGACCTGGTCTAGTCCTGGTTTAGACCTGGTCCTGGTCCTAGGTCTGGTCCAGTCCTGGTTTAGACCTGGTTTAGACCTGGTTTAGACCTGGTTTAGACCTGGTTTAGACCTAGTTTAGACCTGATTTAGGTCTGGTCTAGACCTGGTTTAGTCCTGGTTTAGACCTGGTTTAGACCTGGTTTAGGCCTGGTCTAGACCTGGTTTAGTCCTGGTTTAGACCTGGTTTAGACCTGGTGGTTTAGGCCCTGGTCTAGACCTGGTTTAGTCCTGGTTTAGACCTGGTTTAGAACCTGGTTTAGGCCTGGTCTAGACCTGGTTTAGTCCTGGTTTAGACCTGGTTTAGACCTGGTTTAGGCCTGGTTTAGACCTGGTTTAGTCTGGTTTAGACCTGGTTTAGACCTGGTTTAGACCTGGTTTAGGTTTAGTTTAGACCTGGTTTAGGCCTGGTCCTAGTCCTGGTTTAGTCCTGGTTTAGACCTGGTTTAGACCTGGTCCAGTCCCTGGTTTAGTCCTGGTTTAGACCTGGTTTAGACCTGGTTTAGACCCTGGTTTAGACCTGGTCCTGGTTTAGACCTGGGTTTAGTCTGGTTTAGACCTGGTTTAGGACCTGGTTAGTCCTGGTTTTAGACCTGGTTTAGACCTGGTTTAGACCTGGTTTAGACCTGGTTTAGTCCTGGTTTAGACCTGGTTTAGACCTGGTTTAGTCCTGGTTTAGACCTGGTTTAGGACCTGGTTTAGTCCTGGTTTAGACCTGGTTTAGACCTGGTTTAGACCTGGTTTAGTCCTGGTTTAGACCTGGTTTAGACCTGGCTTTAGACCTGGTTTAGTCCTGGTTTAGACCTGGTTTAGACCTGGTTTAGACCTGGTTTAGGACCTGGTGGTCTAGACCTGGTTTAGACCTGGTTTAGACCTGGTTTAGACCTGGTTTAGACCTGGTTTAGACCTGGTTAGACTGGTTAGACCTGGTTTAGACCTGGTTAGACCTGGCTTAGACCTGGTTTAGTCCTGGTTTAGACCTGGTTTAGACCTGGTTTAGACCTGGTCTAGTCCTGGTTTAGACCTGGTTTAGACCTGGTTTAGACCTGGTTTAGACCTGGTTTAGACCTGGCTTAGACCTGGTTTAGTCCTGGTTTAGGACTTGTCTTCTAAAAAAGGATGTTTCGTGTTTTGAATCCAGAAACAAACTGAAAAACTCAAATCTTTCACGACGTCAGTTCTTTTATCATAAACTGTGTTTGAGCTTCTCCTTTTTGTTGAGAGACGGACAGACATTCGGTAAACGACCCAAAGGTGGCGCTCATGAGCACTTTTCCACGTCACATCTGCTGCTCGTCTCCAACCAGGAAGTAAAAGTATAAACTTACATTATGTCAAAGGTGTCGAAAGCACTTGAAGTAGAACTAAGCCCGGACTGAGCCCGGACTGAGCCCGGACTGAACCAGGACTTAAGCTCGGCTCTGCAGAAGAAGAGAGATGACACGAGCACATGAATAAACCAGAACCAGAGAAGACACTGAACCTGAGCAGAACCAGAGAAGACACTCCGAGCCGAGGACAGACGTGAAAGCAGCTTCAGGTCGAGTTCAGTTCTGCCTCAGGGTTCTGGTCGAGTTCAGTTCTGCCTCACGGTTCTGGTCGAGTTCAGTTCTGCCTCAGGGTTCTGGTCGAGTTCAGTTCTGCCTCAGGAACCGTCACAACATCTGAGGCTCGTCAAGAAGAAACGGAAAACTCTTTTAATAATCAGTTTATCATCATTTAATCGTGGTTCTCCTCGAGCGTTCTTCTTCTTCTCTCTGATTCTCTGATGCCCATCGAAGCACCTTTCCTCTCTTCCTCCATCTTCCTCCTTCTCCATCTCTGTCTCTCGTCTTCTCTCCATCTCTGTCTCTCGTCTTTCTCCATCTCTGTCTCTCGTCTTCCTCCATCTCTGTCTCTCGTCTTCCTCCATCTCTGTCTCTCGTCTTCCTCCATCTCTGTCTCTCGTCTTCCTCCACCTCTGTCTCTCGTCTTCCTCCTCTGTCTCTCGTCTTCTCATCTCTGTCTCTCGTCTTCCTCCATCTCTGTCTCTCGTCTTCCTCCATCTCTGTCTCTCGTCTTCCTCCATCTCTGTCTCTCGTCTTCGCTGCAGCATTAACCTACTTTTGCACATCATGTAACTTGAAACTGTCTCTAAAGAACTGTCTGCAGGGCATCTGGGCCAAACAGTCCTGGTTCAGTCGCGGCCTGGGTTTGAGTCTTTGTGGTCGGATCGTGGTCGGACTCAGAGCCGAAGAGGAGATTCTAAAGTGAAAGTGAAGAGTTTAATCTCCCAAATCCAGCGGTGAACGTTCATGGACAGTTTCATGCGTCATGAACGGCGCCTCGGCTTTAGCCCCGCCCTAACCTTGTCCCTCGTCACAAACACGTCCGCAGTTGTGTTTAGCGTCATTCACGTTGTTCGTTTCATGAATCGTGTTTACGAGCTCGTCTTTTTTAAACTCATAAATCATCTCAGCCTCGTTCTGACTCAAATCGCCTTCATCACAACGGCGTGCTCACGTTACCCTGTCGGGGCAAGCTAGCTTTTGTTTATTTCCTCATGGTAACTCCCATTTCTAAGGATTCTTCAGTTTCCTCTCATGAGTCACAGCTCTGAGTCTCTGCTGTATGTGTGCTTTATCCCAGTTTAATGCCATATAGCGGAACATTTACCTTTACATTACAAGCAGGTGGCAGAGCCGAGAAAAGTTACGCCGTGCTCCTTTAAACTGAGGTCGTCGCGCCGTGAAGTAAATGAATAGTTGTTGTTCCAGCAGCTCGCGTTCCGCCTCAGTCTCGGGTGTCTTTTGTCCGAGCAGAAACTGCGGTTTTTGATTCCAACTTTCTTTTGTGGTCGACAGAAACTCCGCGTGCGACGAGAGCGGGGGCTGCCACGCTGCTCGGACGCGTCGCATCATCCGAAACGGGATCGAAACGGTTTGTCTTTGTGGTTTGCCCCCTGGTGACACAGTTTCTCCAACAGTTAGAATTTCCCTTGTGAGTAATGAGCACTTTGACCTGGAGTTATGAAGAAACGTGACACATTTTCCCAACAAAATTCCCTCCAAACATGAGACTTCGAGCTCCTCCTCTGGGATGTACACACACTTTCCCACTCTTCCTCTGTCAAAACAAGATGACCTTCTCTTTTCCCATTTGTGTTTAATATATTCAGTAGAGCATCTGGCAGTGCAATGGTACAATTTCGATATTATTCCCCTTGAAAGTGCAGATTAATAAGCCTTGACAACACTTTCAGTCAGAGGGTTATAATAGTTTAATTACTTTGGTTTAATAACTCCTTATTTGTTAATAACTTGATTATCAAAAGTTTCTTCAATAAAGGATTCTTTCAAAACATTTTCAAAGTGATTCTCTTTTACAATCTGGTGAAAAACTTTTATACCTTTTGTAATCCAGACCTTGAATCTCAGGTCAAATTTGGTCCAAAACCTTGGTCATAAACCGACCAGTTTCAGATTTTAACATCCGTTCAGTTTGTATGTTTTGATTTTACCCAGGGATTCTTCACTTCCTCCTAATGACCCAAGCGTCTGTCATGTGCCAGTCAGGCCTGCACAGGGACCCCCGACACAACATTACTCTCAGTATGTTTCCATTGAGCTTCATATTCTGGGTCACACCAGCAACGCTCTGATTGGAGCTGAAATAAAGTCATTTTCCAAACAAGGCAAACCCCGCCTCCTTTTTCTTTTGATAATTGTATGGTTTTGAATCGGTTTTTTTTCGTGCCATATGAATCTTGAGACTGTTTTATTCCACTCAAACAGACGGTTGGGGACGGAAATCGAGAGAGTCTGGAACAGAGAGAGAAACCTGGGCAAAAACTGGTTCACCCTAAGGACAAGACCCAATGTAGTGTATTCTATCCAATGCAGTGAAGAAAGTTGTAAAGAGCGCCACATAGTGAGACTAAACAGCCACTGCAAAAGAGGCTTTATCAGCACAGAAGACACTCGAGTTCAGGACCCCAAAGTGCGGTACATCTTCATCTCAAAGCCACAAACCACTCTATTGAAGACAGTGAGGAGAAGGTTCTGAGCAGGAGAAAAGATGGTTTGAAAGAGGAGTTAAGGAGGAGTTAAGGAGGAGTTAAGGAGGAGTTAAGGAGGAGTTAGGAGGAAGTTTGAGGAGGCCATCTTTGTTAAAAAAGAGAATCCTTCCTTAAATCGTAATGGAGGTTTAAGAATTCAACCTTCCAGTTGTTTATAATGGTCTGCTGAAACCATGGAGACGCCCGGGGCATTCTGATGCTGATGAGGCACTCACGGAGGAGGGAGACAAGTTAAGTTTCAATGGGCCATTATCAGGAGGCCCGCCCTGAGTAGGATATAAACCTGAGTTCTCAGACTTGTTTCCCAGATTGAGAATGACTCTTATATTGAAAGTCGAAACGTTTTGTTTTCTCTAAAACAGAGTCCAGAACTGAATCTTTTTCCACAATGGAAACACACACTGGACGAATGAGGGATTACACCGACATTCATTTTTATAGTTTCAATCCTTTGACTTAGACTTAAGAATGGGATAAGGTTCCATTTCTCAAGATCTTTTTTTTATCGTAGCAAAAAGGGGTGTCATTTTTCCAGAATAGTGTTTTTAAAGGTCAGTGGGGGGCGCCAGTGAGAGAGAATTTCATTTTTTTTGTACATTTAATTTGTATCCAAACATTGGACCAACTTCTTGAAGAAAATGCATCACATTGGGTATGGAAATCTCTGGTTTGGTCAAATACAATAGAACTTCATCTGCAGCAAGCAATTTTAATGTTTCGTCCCATCGATTGTGACAACGTGACTTATTTTAGATTGTCTAATCAATTGGGCCAATGGTTCCAAATACAAAGCAAACAGGAGGAGGGACCAGGCACCGCCTTCCTGACCCCCCTTTCCAGAGTCAGTGGATCTGTCAATGACCATTGATTTTAATTCTTGATGTTGGACCATCGTAAAGAGCAGCAATAGTTTTTATAATTAGATCATTGATTTGAAATGTGTTTAGCACTTTAAATAGATATGATCAGCTAACAGAATCAAAAGCTTTTCAGAGTCCAGACTTGTTATTGCTGCTTTGTTTTGCTGTTTTTGTATTTGGCTCATTGTGTGTAAGATGTGTGTTGTGTGTTATGTTGTCTTGTGTTTGTCGTTTGGTGATGATCCGGTCTGATCATTGTGGATTAAGATTGCGTATTTGTTCCATTCTTTTGGCACATAATTGAGGTGTATAAACGATAGTCCACATTCAGAATAGAAATGGGTCTGTATGAGGCACAGTCCAGTCGGTCCTTCCCTTCTTTGGGTCTGAAGATGATGGCCTCATTTCCAACTCAGTGTCATTCAAGTGTGTCGCTTGTGAATATAACAATGTCTATTCTCTCTCTTTTAATGTTTGTCCACATTTGTGTTCGTTTGATTGGAGTATGCCAATCACATGGAAGGATGCTACTTGTAACACTTCCGACGCCATTGGGTTGTATTGATCCCAACGTTGACAATTTTCGAATATTTTTAATCTCTGATCGAAAACACAAAACACACACAAGAGACAGGAACACAGAACAACCGAAAAGTTAAAACAGAAAACAAAAGGGCTCATGCTGGAAACGGGCATCAAATGAAGCCACATTAGCCTCGTTAGCTTGTGATGCGGGCTGTTTTCCAATGGAGCCGTGGGCCGCCAGCTTTGTCTGTTTTGGTCCCGTGGCGCTACCGGACTTGTGTCTTCATTGTTTACTCATCTCTCGTCCTTGATCGTTGGGGTTAAGTGGGTCAAACGATGATTTTAAAAACCACGTTTTGCTGTGAGGTGCGTCCACTCAGTGCGTCACCATGACCGGAAGTCAAAACATTTCTAATTCATATTTATTCATTTCTGAGCGATAGAACTTCATGTCCCACATTCCTTTGCAGCGCCCGCCCCTCCCCCACTGCTGTGCTGCTTGAGCATCTCGTGCAGTGCCGATGTACACAAAACTTTACATATTTGACTTAAGCAGAGGGTTATCAGCGAGGAAAGAGACGTGAGGCTCCCGGAGCAAATACGGCACTAAGTATTATGTCCTCACATCGGGGCTTTAAACGTCCGAACTGTGACCGACTCGGCCCCTCTTGTGTTGTCAGTCTCTGTGTCGTTTAGCTTCTTTATCGGTTGCTCCAGATTTTTCCTGTTCCTGTCACAAATCTTCTGCACTTCTTGACTATAGATTGCAACAAACAGGTCATTGTAGCATGACTGCAAGTCATCATTCTTGTGCTGCAATCTTCTGATTCGATCCTTCGTGCATTTGATTTTCAACCACATAACACTTGATAAGCCCTATTTTCTCAAACAGATCCGAGATTTCCCTCTTCAAGTTGCAGTTTCTTCGCGAAAGAGTCTTTTCGTCACGTTTAAGAAGCTTCAAATGCCCGCACAGCAGCTTCTTTTTTTCAATATTCTCCTTCAAATGCAAAGTTTCTTTATACAAGCTGCAATTTTCTTTTCTCAATTCACTGGTTTGAGATGTTACGTCCTGAATCTCTTCCTCAGGCATTTTAAGCATTTGTAATTCTTTCTGAAGTTTCTGTTTTTTCTTCAGCAGTTTCTTATGTATAGCCTCAATATCTGCTGCTTCTTTATCGATATGCTTGTAACTCTCACAAATGGCTTTGCGCTTTGAGAGTTCCTGCTGCAGCTTATCAATGTCCTGCCATTTCCTGACATTTGCAGTCATCAACAACTCGATTCTTCTTATATTTTCCCTGTATTTAGAGCCTTTAGCATTTAGATCGTTGTATTTTTTGGCCATGTTCCTAAAGTGCTTTTTCAGTGCAGTATATTCTGTTTCTATGGCTTTTCTTGACAGTTCTATTGCCTCTGATTTCATCTTCCAACACGTCGCTTCAGCAAGTTTGTGGATCATGTTGGACATTTCAGTCTGCAATAGCTGAAGTTCTTCGTGTCTTCTCTCCCTCTCAGACTGCAGTTGAACGTAGCGCTCTTCTTGAGGCAGCGGTTTTATCTGTTCAAATGCTTCTTCCAAATATCCGTTCCGGCCTGTCAATATTTCTATGGCCTCTTCCAGTGTTTCGCATTCTTCTTGAATCATCTCTTGATTCGTTGCTCCCTCCAGTAGCTCAACACAGCTGTCTTGAATTTCTTCCGTGTCGTTGTTCGGCTTCTTCAGCGGTTGTTCGAGATTTTTCCTGTTCCTGTCGCAAATCTTCTGCACTTCTTGATTATACATTGCAACAAACAGGCCATTGAACCGTGACTGCAACTCATCATTCTTGTGCTGCAAATTTCCGATTTGCTCGTCGCACATTTCTTTTTCGGCCACATACCAGTTGACAAGCCCTGTTTTCTCATCCAGAGCCAGAGCCAAGGTTTTCCTCTTCAACTTAAAGCTTATTTGTGAAAGAGTCTTTTCCTCACGTTTAAGAAGCTTCAAATGCCCGTACAGCAGCTTCTTTTTTTCAATATTCTCCTTCAAATACAAAGTTTCTTTATACAAGCTGCAATTTTCTTTTCTCAATTCACTGGTTTGAGATGTTACGTCCTGAATCTCTTCCTCAGGCACTTCAAGAATTTCTAAATCTTTCTCAAGTTTCTGTTTTTCCTCCAGCAGTTTCTTATTTACAGCCTCAATATCTGCTGCTTCTTTATCGATATGCTTGTAACTCTCACACATGGCTTTGAGGTTGGACAGTTCCTGCTGCAGCTTATCGATCTCCTGCTGTTCCTTGACATTCTCAGTCTTCAACAACTCAATCCTTCTGACAATTTTCCCTGTATTTAGCGTCTTTAACATTAAGATTGTTGTATTCTTTGGTCATGTTCCTAAAATGATCATTTTCAGTGCCGTGTGTTCTGTTTCTAAGGCTTTTCTTGACAGTTCTATTGCCTCTGATTTCATCTTCCAACACGTCACTTCAGCAAGTTTGTGGATCATGTTGGACATTTCAGTCTGCAATAGCTGAAGTTCTTCGTGTCTTCTTCTCTCACTCTCTCAGACTGCAGTTGAACGTAGCGCTCTTCTTGAGGCAGTTGTTTTATCTGTTCAAATGCTTCTTCCAAATATCTGTTCCGGCTTCTCAAACATTTCGATCTCCTCTTCCAGTGTTTGACATTCTTCTTGAAACAGACCACGGCGCTCATCTCTTGATTCTTCCATCTCTTCTTTCAAATACTGTTACTCTCTCCCTGTAGCTCGACACTCTCTCCTGTAGCGGCCATGAATTTCCTCATTTTTCCTACAAAGGTGATGAATTTCTGATTTTAACAGACCACGGCGCTCTTCCATGTCTTCTTGAGACAGTTTTGATGTCAGTTCTTCCATCTCTTCTCTCAAACTGCTGTTCTGGCCTCTCAATGTTTCTATTTCCTCTTCCAGTTTTCGATTTTCTTCTGCAGCCGTAGCTAGATGACCTATATTCATCCACAGCTCAACACACTCCACAGCTCAACACACTCTTCTAGGATTGCATCATTTTCCGCACAGATGCGATTTTTTTTCGGCTTTTAACTGAACACGTTGCCCCTCCAAGGCTTCTCTTTTTTTTAGGTTTGATCTCAAACCTTGACGCAGCTCTTGTAAATCACTTTTCGGCATCTCGAGCCTGCAATGTCCTTTTCAAGCCTCTCCGTGTGTTCAGGTTCGATCATATGTTCAGTGCGCAGATGTTTATTTTGGAGTGCTTGGTTTTCTAACATTGCGGCTTCGAAAGCTATTTTGAGCGCGAGACATTTTGCTTTCTCGCAGCTTCCTTCAAAGATATTTTGCCGTAAAAATGGCATTATTTCGTGTCATGGTGTCCAGCGCTGCCACATAGGTTTTAAATGAGTCGTTCAAGAACCCCACGGTTTCCCCCGCGTCTTCACTACCTAAACTGAACATTTTCAACTTTGATGGTTTGACAGTCGATCTGGAAAATTTTCCAACTAACTTTTGTCAAATGGTTAAATTCTGCTAATTAAGCAAATGATCTGAAGTGAGTCTTTGTCAACTTGTTTGGTGGTGTTTCATGGCGGTTGGTATCCATAGTGTTACATCTATCGACGAACTGAATTCTTTAGTGAGCAGAGTCTGGTCTGGTCTTAGCTTAATTCAAGCCACTTTCTGCTATTCTTTAGCTCTTCTTTAGTGTGATTCTTTAGTCATCTTTAGTTCCATTCTTTTCGATGACATCACTCCGTGACCGCTGGAACTTTCTGCAGATTGTGGTCGACAATCAGAATCTTGGAAAAGTTCTCCTTGGGTTCTAGGCAACCAAAGGGCTGCGTTCCTGTGATGTCATCATCTTCCAAATAGAATACAGCAGATATTTAAAAACAAAGAAATAAAAAATTATTGTAATATTAATATTTGCTAAAATCCATCCATCTTCTTCTGCTTGTCCAGGGCCAGGTCACATGGGCAGCGGTCTAAGCAGACCAGACACTTCCTCCAACTCTTCCGGGTCCCTTTAGCATGTCCTGGCTCTTTCCCGGGGACTCTTCCCGGTGGAACATGCCCAAAACACCTCTCCAGGAAGGCGCCCAAAAGACATCCGAACAGATGCCCGAACCACCTCAGCTGGCTCCTCTCGACGTGGAGGAGCAATGGCAGTAGGTCTCCACCCGCACCATGAACTGTTGGTGAAGCACCGCTTCCTCCTCCTGAGGCGCCACACAGAATTTCGCCAGAATTTCTTTGGGGCCGACCGATAGTCCTCCTCCATAGCCTCCCCGAACTCCTCCCAGCCCTGGATTTTTGCCTCTGCGACAGCACAAGCTGCGGCCCGCCTGGCCCGGCGATACCTGTCAACGGCCTCAGGAGTCCTACAAGCCAGCCTGACGGCATCCCTTACTTCCAGTGTCCACCACCGGGTTCAGGAGTTGCCGCTGTGACAGGCACCTAGGACCTTACGACCACAGCTCTGAGCAGCCACATTGACAATGGAGGTTGAGAACATGGTCCACTCAGACTCAATGTCCCCAGCCTCCCCTGGGATCTGGGAGAAGCTCTACCAGAGTTGTGAGATGAAGACCTTGCTGACAGAGCGCACCCAACTCGCCACAAGCTGGTGATTGGTTGATGACAGCTCTGCCCCTCTCTTCACCCGAGTGTCCAAGACACGGGGCTGGAGATCAGCTGACACGACAACAAAGTCGATCATTGATCTCCGGCCTGTGTCCTGATGCCACGTGCACTGATGGACACGCCTGTGCTTGAACATGATGTTCGTTATGGACAGAAGTCCAATAACTGAACACCGCTCGGGTTCGGGTTGGGGAAGCCGTTCTTTCCGGTAGTAACCCCTCCCCAGGTGTCACTGTCATTGCCCACGTGGGCAAGATGTCCCCCATTAGAACAACGGGTACCCCGGGTCGGTGCACTCTGCCCCTCCCGGGACTACAAGAAGGCCCGGGTACTCTGCACTTCTGTTCGGCCCGTAGGCCGACACAACAGTGGGAGACCTGTCCCCAACCCGAAGGCACTGGGTGAACTCCAACACGTGACAGCTGAGCAGTGGGACAATAAGCAAGCCCACACCAGCAAACTCAAATCCATCTGATCAAAGTACATGTTTCTATTATGATTTTAAAAAGACATTCACCACTTCTTAATAATTCTCGCTTGAATAATAATACCGAATGCCAGTTTAGGGAAACATGGTTAAGAAAACTTCTTAATCACCTTTAAACAAAGTACTGTAGACAGATTGTATAAATAGGATTAAAGATTCTGTTAGTTTGGTTTGTAAAAGTCCATAATAAAATCAAATGTTAAATTGCTTCTGTCCTTTGTTTGGCATGGGAAAACTAAACGTGTTTACTTTACAAATATTTAAACGTATTAAGGCAAGTGGTTGCATGTGTTGTGACCTGCAGATGACCTCTGAATGTTGCCACGGTGAAAGGAATGCGGGAAGTCGAGGAGATTTATAACATCTCTGCAGAAGGAGAAACTTCACGCTTTGAATGTTGGGAAAAAACTTTCTATTAAGCGACTGCTTTTGGATTCAAATGAACTCAATAATTTTCTCTCCCAAGACAAAAGCTAAAACGCTAAAACGCTAAAACGATTGCGGTTTTATTAAACAATCATCTGATTGCAGACTGTCCACAAGATGAATTTACAGTACATAGTGTGTTCTGTTTTGTGTAACTGTTTTATGACTCGTCTTGTTAACAATTTTACCTTTGTCATCACAGGCGGTCCAGGAGGGACCATCTCTGGCCCAGCGATATTAAGCTAATAAACAACAATTTTGTACCCGTCTTTGGACGTGATTTTTGCTTTAAACCGCAACTCAAGCAAAGGACCTTTTGCAACTTTTCAAGTCTACAACAAAACTTGGATCCAGGACAATCTCTCCAAACCAGCCTCATCTGTGAATCAGTGCAACAGCTTTTTCACATCTGGGGACCGCCTCAGAGCCAAAGAAAACGCAGGTCAAGAGGACCTGATCTTCTTCAGTCGGACACTCAGAGCCAGAGCTCCAGAGTGGCCCTGCCCAGCATGACCCCGAGCTGAACCCTGGGGGCCGCTCCCTCAACACGGACACAGGCCCATCTCCTCTGCATCGCAGCTCCTGCTTCTGTTCTATGACACGTATGTCACAATCTGGCTGATGAGATCATCTTAGAATCAACACTAACTCTAACACAAAACTAGAAAGTTCTAGAACAATACACATCTCTGTGTCTCCATCTGTATATCGACTGATTTGCATATTCCATATTTCATATTTATCTCTTTAATTATTGTGGTCAACAAATCTTTCATAAACCACATCTGGTAAAGTGTTCATTCATTTCTATTTAGAAAAGGGGTCAATGTCACGGTTACGTTCTCACAAACCTTCAGATTCAGATTAACGAGTACAATTATTATTTATACATTAATTAATTAGATATTCCGATTATAGAATTGTTAAATGCCAAACCCAAAGCTGGTGCCCCCAAATGACTCTTAAAAGATAATAAACATACCCTCATCATCAAATTCTCTAATCACTATCATCAACCTTACACATGACAACAGCATTAAGTCATTACTGTGGTACTTTATTTCTTAGTTGTAAATGAATGTAGTTATTATGATAGTATTTATGTAAAGAGATTCAATGAGATTCATCCAAACATGAGTAATTACTGATAAAGTCCCTTTCTTAATATGAACTGAGTGTATTATATGATATATGTATATATATATATATATATATATATATATATATATATATATATATATATATATATATATATATTACAGATAAAAGGAAAAAGGTTTTAGCTATTACTTTTAATACACATGAACCTCTCTCACTCCTGTCACCACATAACTCAGTCACTCCAACACACATAACTCAGTCACTCCTAACACCACATAACTCAGTCACTCCTACACCACATAACTCAGTCACTCCAAACACCACATAACTCAGTCACTCCAACCACACATCAACTCAGTCACTCCAACACCACATAACTCAGTCACTCCAACACCACATAACTCAGTCACTCCAACCACACACCACATAACTCAGTCACTCCAACACACATAACTCAGTCACTCTCACACATCCAACACCACATAACTCAGTCACTCCTACACCACATAACTCAGTCACTCCAACACCACATAACTCAGTCACTCCACACCACATAACTCAGTCACTCCAACACATAACAGTAACTCAGTCACTCCACACACATAACTCAGTCACTCCACACAACATCAACTCAGTCACTCCAACACCACATAACTCAGTCACTCCAACACCACATAACTCAGTCACTCCACACACACATAACTCAGTCACTCCAACACCAGTCATAACTCAGTCACTCCAACACCACATACACACATAACTCAGTCACTCCACACCACATAACTCAGTCACTCCAACACCACATAAACTCAGTCACTCCAACACCACATAACTCAGTCACTCCAACACCACATAACTCAGTCACTCCAACACCACATAACTCAGTCACTCCAACACCACATAACTCAGTCACTCCAACACAATAACTCAGTCACTCCAACACCACATAACTCAGTCACTCCAACACCACATAACTCAGTCACTCCTCACACTAACTCAGTCACTCCACACCACATAACTCAGTCACTCCTACACCACATAACTCAGTCACTCCTACACCACATAACTCAGTCACTCCACACCACATAACTCAGTCACTCCACACCACATCCAACACCACATAACTCAGTCACTCCTACACCACATAACTCAGTCACTCCAACACCACAACTAACTCAGTCACTCCACTCAACACACACATAACTCAGTCACTCCACACCACATAACTCAGTCACTCCTAACACCACATAACTCAGTCACTCCAACACCACACTCAGTCAACTCAGTCACTCCAACACCACATAACTCAGTCACTCCAACACCACACTCATCAACTCTCAGTCACTCCATACTCACACACATAACTCAGTCACTCCTACACCACATACACTCAGTCACTCCACACCACATAACTCAGTCACTCCACACACACTCAGTCACTCCTATAACTCAGTCATCCTTTTTTAAAAGACGTTTTTCAACCAATAACTAGTCAAGGTCAGTGTCAAATATGGTGTGTGAAGCCTTCTTAAAAGAGAATATTATTAATATATTAATATATATATATTATAATATATGAATATTAAGTATTATTGAGGTCAGTGTTGCATGTGTCTTGCTCATGGTAACAATGCTCAAAATACGATGTTTTGAGTCATAGTTCTCTAACTTTAAGTCACAATTATGAACCAAATGTACAGAGTTACATGAATTACAAATACTTTTTTACTCTTACTCGAGTCATTTCCTGGAATACTGCAGTACTTTTTCTCAGCTCACATTTGTGTAAGATCTGTCAGAACGAGGACAGACACTGAAAACACGGTTCCTCGTGTTTGTTCTTCTCAGAACACGTGTAATGCCTCCAGCGGGGGTCGGGGGGCGCACTCCCTCTCAGCCCTGCACCTGCACCAGGACAAATTTAGCTCCAAAACAAGAGTCAAGGGCCAAGCAGCGGAAACTCTGAGTCAGTGACGCCACAGACGCCACAGACGCCAAGACGCCACAGACGCCTCAGACGCCACAGACGCCACAGACGCCACAGACGCCTCAGACGCCAGACGCCACAGACGCCACAGACGCCACAGACGCCTCAGACGCCTCAGACGCCACAGACCACAGACCTCAGACGCCTCAGACGCCAAGACGCCACAGACGCCACAGACGCCACAGACGCCTCAGACGCCTCAGACGCCTCAGACGCCAGACGCCTCAGACGCCTCAGACGCCACAGACGCCACAGACGCCACAGACGCCACAGACGCCACAGACGCCAGACGCCTCAGACGCCTCAGACGCCACAGACGCCCGACGCCTCAGACGCCTCAGACGCACAGACGCCACAGACGCCACAGACGCCACAGACGCCACAGACGCCACAGACGCCACAGACGCCTCAGACGCCACTCAGACGCCTCAGACGCCTCAGACGCCTCAGACGCCACAGACGCCACAGACGCCACAGACGCCACAGACGCCACAGACGCCACAGACGCCTCAGACGCCACAGACGCCACAGACGCCACAGACGCCACAGACGCCTCAGACGCCAGACGCAGACGCCTCAGACGCCTCAGACGCCACAGACGCCACAGACGCCACAGACGCCACAGACGCCACAGACCCCACAGACGCCACAGACGCCAGACGCCTCAGACGCCACAGACGCCTCAGACGCCACAGACGCCTCAGACGCCTCAGACGCCACAGACGCCTCAGACGCCACAGACGCCACAGACCCTCAGCACGACGCCACAGACGCCTCAGACGCCTCAGACGCCACAGACGCCTCAGACGCCACAGACGCCTCAGACGCCTCAGACGCCAGACGCCAGACACAGACGCCACAGACGCCAGACGCCACAGACGCCACAGACGCCTCAGACGCCTCAGACGCCACAGACGCCACAGACGCCTCAGACGCCACAGACGCCGACGCCCAGACGCCTGACGTTCATGTTGTCATCCAAGAATGTTTGACTCGAAAAGAGATTCAACGATTCAAAAAGAAAGAAATCACAAAATCCAGTTTTATTCAGGATCAAGTCCATTTGACATTTGAGTCTTTAGTAAAGCCATTTAAGTGACAATAAGTGTCTAAACCAGGTCTGAACCAGGTCTGAACCAGGTCTGAACCAGGTCTGAACCAGGTCTGAACCAGGTCTGAACCAGGTCTGACACCAGGTCTGAACCAGGTCTGAACCAGGTCCTAGGTCTGAACCAGGTCTGAACCAGGTCTGAACCAGGTCTGAACCAGGTCCTACACCAGGTCTAAAACCAGGACTTCTAAACCAGGACTAAACCAGGTCTGAACCAGGTCTAAACCAGGTCTGAACCAGGTCTAAACCAGGTCTAAAACCAGGACTAAACCAGGTCTAAAACAGGACTAAACCAGGACTAAAACCAGGTCTGAACCAGGTCTAAACCAGGACTAAACCAGGTCCTAAACTAAACTAGGGTCTAAACCAGGACTAAACCAACAGTCTAACCAGGACTAAACCAGGTCTGAACCAGGTCCAAACCAGGTCTAAACCAGGTCTGAACCAGGTCTGAAACCAGGTCTAAACCGAAAACCAGGTCAGAAACCAGGCCTACACCAGGTCTAAACCAGGACTAAACCAGTCTAAATCAGACTGAAAACCAGGTAAAAACCAGAAGATCAAACCAAGGAACTAAACCAGAACCAGGTCTAAACCAGAACCAGGTCTAAACCAGGTCTAAACCAGTAAACCATGTCTTAATCAGAAACCAGGTCTAAACCAAACCAGGTTTAAACCAGGTCTAAACCAGGTCTGAACCAGGTCTGAACCAGGTCTGAACCAGGTCTAAACCAGGTCTAAACCAGGTCTGAACCAGGTCTGAACCAGGTCTGAACCAGGTCTGAACCAGGTCTGAACCAGGTCTAGTCATACTGTTATATTTGTGACCTCTAAGTTCCCGTTTCTGTTGTTTTAGACTCTCCCAGTCGCAGACGTTGAACTCTTTGTCTCAGATTCCTCTCTCGGAACTCAAACATGTGAAAGTATCTGCGGTTTAGCGTCTTCGCGCTCACTCTTCAGGTCCGACCGGATTATTGTCTCTGCTCGTGATGCCCATAATGTGTCTCATGAGGCCAATGCAGGTGTTTGACCCAGTTTATGGGTCATGGGCAGGAAAGACTGAGCCACACAGTCACTCTCAACAGCCAAATGTGTGGACCAATCACAGCGCAGCATTGTAGTTTGGGCGGAAGTCAAAAGGACGAACCTAAACCATGGATCCAATGAAATATATGGACTGGGTCGTAAACTGCCCAAGTGGCCAGTCTGAGGAACTGCAGTGATGAAATGGGACTGACAGGGGCCGACAGGGGCCGACAGGGGCCGACAGGGGCCGACAGGGGCCGACAGGGGCCGACAGGGGCCGACAGGGACCTTCAGCTGAAACAAAGGTCGGATTTTGGGGCGATTTTTGCCTTTTTTCAGATCAGGAACTTTTACTTTTGTTGAAAATCCTTCCGTTTCCTTTTCCGTGCTTTTTAGCCTTTCGCTTCGGCAGCTCTTGCTCCTTGTCTTCTCCTCTCCGTCTTCTCCTCGTCCGTCTTCTCCTCTTCTCCTCGTCGTCTTCTCTCTCTCGTCCGTCTTCTCCTCGTCCGTCTTCTCCTCGTCCGTCTTCTCCTCGTCCGTCTTCTCTCGTCCGTCTTCTCCTCGTCCGTCTTCTCTCGTCGTCTTCTCCTCGTCTTCTCCTCGTCTTCTCCTCGTCCGTCTTCTCCTCGTCGTCTTCTGCTCGTCCGTCTTCTCCTCGTCCGTCTTCTCCTCGTCCGTCTTCTCCTCGTCTTTCTCGTCTCTCTCCTCGTCCGTCTTCTCCTCGTCTTCTCCGTCGTCTTCTCCTGTCGTCTTCTCCTCGTCCGTTTCTCCTCGTCCGTCTTTCTCGTCCGTCTTCTCCTCGTCCACGTCTTCTCTCGTCTTCTCCTCGTCTCGTCTTCTCCTCGTCTTCTCCTCGTCCGTCTTCTCTCGTCGTCTTCTCTCGTCCGTCTTCTCCTCGTCCGTCTTCTCCTCGTCTTCTCCTCGTCCGTCTTCTCCTCGTCCGTCTTCTTCTCTCTCGTCTTCTCTCGTCCGTCTTCTCCTCGTCCGTCTTCTCCTCGTCGTCTTCTCCTCGTTTCTCCTCGTCCGTCTTCTCCTCGTCCGTCTTCTCCTCGTCCGTCTTCTCCTCGTCCGTTCTCCTCCTCGTCCGTCTTCTCCTCGTCCGTCTTCTCTCGTCCGTCTCTCCTCGTCCGTCTTCTCTCTCGTCCGTCTTCTCCTCGTCTTTCTCCTCGTCTTCGTCTTCTCTCGTCCGTCTTCTCCTCGTCCGTCTTCTCCTCGTCTTCTCCTCTCGTCTTCTCCTCGTCCGTCTTCTCTCCTCGTCCGTCTTCTCCTCGTCCGTCTTCTCCTCGTCCGTCTTCTCCTCGTCCGTCTTCTCCTCGTCCGTCTTCTCGTCCGTCTTCTCCTCGTCCGTCTTCTCCTCGTCCGTCTTCTCCTCGTCGTCTTCTCCTCGTCCGTCTTCTCTCGTCCGTCTTCTCCTCGTCTTCTCCTTCGTCCGTCTTCTCCTCGTCCTTCGCTCAGATTGGGCCGTGCAGTGAAACCTCTGGTCCTGTTCTGTCTCCTCGTGTGTCAGAGACCCAGAGGAGACTGTCTCAGGTTCTGTGGACACTGTGTGAAGGGTCAGAGGTCAGATGTTTGACCTGGTTCATGGCTCACGTCTCTGTAATCACTGGGCCTGTACACATGTAACAAAAACGGACACAAAGTTCAGCGTCTTCTCTTCTGTCCTTCTAAGGCAATGGGTCTGTCGGCAACCCAAAATGAAGCTCAAAGAGCCGTTTCGGACCAAAAACCAACAACCAAATGAGCCGTGTCTGGAGCCAACGTTTAGGAAATGTAAATGTGCATCAGCAACATTAGCCTACTCTCAAAATGACAAATCTTCGTTGACAGAAATGTTGAAATGTAATATTTATTATAAAAAAAATGTTACAGCATTGGAAAACATTAAGAATGTTTGCGTCATGTTTCTATTTTCATACATACTATTTTCATAATTAAAAAAAAAAAGCTTCAGGCAGCCACTAGGGCGCAACCCTGCGGCTCCGGAGCTGTGGGTTGCGCCCCCTGTTCTAATGTAAATGATTGTCTCCTGTTACATCTAGTGTTTTGAATGTTCTCGACACCATTGCCCCTATGAAGGCTAAAATGATAAAAAAAAAATAAGCAGAAGGCGCCATGGAGACATGATGATTCGGTCAGGGCACAGAAAAGGGAGTGCCGCCGGGCCGACGAAACGAAAGACACGGCATTCTCTGGCGGAGAAGCGCTCCAACACACTTTTCTCTTTCGACCCAAACGGCACGATGAGGAAAAGACGAAGCGGAGAAGACGGCCTCCAGGAGACTACGAGATCAGAAGACCTACTGAGAGAGAGAGCCTTCGAGAAACCTACAGAGATACATAACCTGCCTTCGTCAAGTCGAAGAGCTGTACATTTACAGACGAGAAGTACAACCTCAACCCTTTTATGTAGAACTAGGGAAGGATATTTTTCTGAAATATGATTGGAAGCTGCAGAAACAACTCGCGTGGAGTGTCCTGTTGCCACAGTAACAGATGAACAAACCCTCCAGCTCAGCTGCCGTTAGAACTCATTTCCACATCCAAGTGTAATGAGTTTGCATTATTCTTTAATGACAAAGTTCAATTTGGCATTAAAAATGCTATCAATTCTACAACACATAAAATAACCCTCAAACCACCTACACACTTAGAGCTGACTCACTTTGCACCTGTAACTGACAAAAACTGTCCAGGAGATCATCACCAGTCCTGAGTTCATCTACATGCTGCCTCCATGTGTGACCTCCAGATTTCTAAAGTCTGTGCTGAACAGTTTGTTAGCACCACTCACTCACATAGTTAACATGTCGCTTCAATCTGGAACATTCCCAATGTCTTTGAACACTGCGCTCATAACTAAACCAGGGCTAAACCAGGACTATCCACCAGGACTAAACCAGGACTAAACCAGGACCAGACTAAACCAGGACTAAAGGACTAAACCAGGACTAAACAGGAACTAAACCAGTCTAAACCCTAACTGCTTGAGATGTGACACAGGTATAGAACATTCACATTTCAGAGTAGTGTTTTCGTTAAAAGGTAACTCTTCAGTTTCAAACTAGGTCTTTCCCTGGGCGCTTTAAGCACGAGCGCAGGATGGTGTTTTAATCTAATATATGACATTTTTACATAACTGTTCTGGAGCGCAGCTGTGTTAAACCTGTCCACCGGAAGCGTAAAAACAGGCACATTTCAATGGATGCAAAGCACAAATATGGATCTAAAAAAGATCTCAATACGAAGCTAATCTAGACTCTCGTCTAGGGTCGATAGTCTGGAAAACTTGAGTCTAGTCATACAACTTGGGTCTAGTCTAAACTTGGTCTAGTCTTTGTCTAGTTAAAAATGACTGGAATTCAGACTTTTCATCATTTATGGAATAAAACAAAGAAATTCAGAGTGGAAACAGTTTTTTAAAAAGTATTTTACTGCAGTGTTGTATTTTGGATAAAAAAGTGAAAGTAAAAACTAAAAACTCCAATGGGTTGTGTTTGAACTCAAAGAAACGGGTTCATCTTGTCTGATAATACAAATCACAAGCTCCATAAAAAATGCTGCAAGATTACGAACAGGAAACTAAAAGAAGAGAGCACATTACGCCGGTGCTGCGGAGTCTCTTCACTGCGCTCGCTACTGTCCAGTTTAGAATCACATTCAAACTCCTCCTCCTGACTTACAAAAGCCATAAATGACCACGCCCCATCCGACCTCAAAGAGGCTATAGGACCCCCTTATCATCCAAACAGAGCACTTCGCTCTCAAAATGCTGCACTTCTGGTGTTCTCAAGGGTCTCTAAAATGTCCATGTCCATGTTAAAGAGGCCGGACACAGTCTCCGACACAGTCTCTTCATTTAAGACCAGGCTTAAAACGTTCCTCTTTGAAATGGGGCTTATGGTCAGGCCCCAGTCAGGAACAGAAATAAGAACCTACTGATGAAGCAGATAGACGGTAATCACGATATCACGAGAGAAGTACGCACAGCGAAATCACGCTCGACAATCCGTACCTAGTTCGAGAGACAAGCTTCCAGGACGACGAGAAGACGGACGAGTGAGAAAGCTAATACCTAGCGGCTACGAGGAGGAAGAGGACAGAACGAGAGGATAGACACGGTACGAATCGAAGAAGCACGCTTAACACCGAGAGGACGGGAACGTCCGTTGTTGGAGGACTCAGAAGAAAGCCCACGGCACGCAGCAGTGAAGAACGGGATACGAGAGATAAAGAAGCCTCAAGTCACCTACGACCGAGAGTACCCTTCAGGGTCAGCACAACTTCTGGGAGATAAGCTGGAGCCACTATCCTCTCGATGAAGACTACTCGTTACCTGTCAACAGTGTTTTCATATTTTAAGTGGAATCTGTTCATTGCTGTTCTCGTGGGTTTCTCTCTCTCTGTTTCATTGCTGATTTTATAACCTGTTTGCAAAGTCAAACACTTTTAGAAAAGCCGTTTGAGACGACTGCTGTTGTGATTCGGCTCTGCAAAAGTAATGTGAATGTGCTTTTATTTGCAATTATAGCTACAAAAAAGGAAATGCTAAATTACTGGACGCACCTGGACTTCTTGGCTGAGAAAAGGTCTTAGGTGGAACCTGATGTGAAAAGTTTGAGATAAAGACAGCATGTTTTCTTCTTCTAAGTGGCAAGGTGCTTGCTCAGGCTGGCATTAATCTCTTTATCCAGTTCATTGCATGCCGATAAAGTCCTCGTGTCTCGTGCCTGTGGATGACTCAGAGTTTTACAGTGCGGCTCACACAGGGCTTAGACCGGTCCTGGACTGTCCCTGATCCTGGAACCATCTAATCCTCTCCAGGTCAAAGCTAAACCTGTCTCAGGTCTATTTCTTGCTGCTCCACAGGAGACTCCTCCAGTGGACAACTATGTGTCCCAAAGTTTAAATGTTTAAACTTCAACTTATGAACACTTTCTAATCCTCGTGCGTTGTCCCATTGGCAGGGTGAAAACAGAACATACAGCACGTGACCCAAACATCAGTGAATATTCAGTGCAAACGGGTAAATAAAAAAAGCCACTGCTCAACACATCTACAGAAGGTTCGGTCTGCTCGGCTCAGATTCACTGAAAACAACACTAAAACCCAAAAAACGCTGTATTTTAATAAAAGTGTTTGATGGTGATTACACTAGCAACATGTAACTGTAACTGATTACACATTCTAAAGCAGCTTGAAAACAGCAAACAGCTTCTTTCACTTCTTGTCCAAACCTGCAAGAACAGACAAGCCCCGCCTCTTCACAGTGACATTTGACCGTAACAAGCAGATTTGTTTGTTGTTTTCTTTACTTATATTTTCCACTCTTGCTGCCTTCAAATGGCTCGAGACAGAACGCAGAAGAAAGCAGTAGAACCTAGGGAACACGGTTATGAGAGACAAATTTGGGAGTATTTCTTCCATTTTTGGACATAATTGAGGTGTATAAACGCTAGTCCAAATTCAGAATTGAGATTGTGGATCTATATGAGGCACAGTCAAGTCAGTCTTTCCCCTCTTTAGGTTCTTAAGATGATATGATGGCTTCTTCCAACTCGGAGGATCTGAGCTTCTTTTAAGGGCCCAAGTGTCTTTTAGAGCTCGTCATACCACTCTGAGGTGAACCCGTCACTCCTGGAGACGTATTGTTTTTTAGTCTTTAGATTGCCACTTTGAATTTCAGTAGTTGTTCATTTCAGCACCCTAATTTTGTTCGGTTTTACTCTTCCGTCATGCGCGGCCTAAATTTGAGAGTGTCCAAAAACAATTGTATTTCTTCTTCTTTGTTCCCATGATATTTTGGTGAAAACATATTTGTAAAAGGTTTCAAACGATGATTGTATTTGGTCTCTTTTGTCAAAATTATATTAACTCTGTTCATCTCGTATTTCAAAAATAGTTCTTTCTGCCTGTTGTTTTCTAAGCAATCAAGCTAATAATTTTTTTATTTTGAAACCGCTTTCATAATATCTTAATTTGGTAACAGCATTTTTTGTTATTATTTCCGGTGAGGCCAGGTCATTAATCTCACAAACCCTTGTTTTTTGAATTTCCTGTAGCATTTGGGGATCCTTGTTTTGGGGGTTTTTACCTTCCAACAGCTTTTGGTTTGTTCTGCAAATCTTTACATTTTTTCTGACTTTGTTTATTTTTGGCCGAGGCAACAGCAATTACCCTGCCCCTCAAAACTGCCTTAGCTGCATCCCAGAGAATGCGTTTTCCTCTACATACATCTCTATGTCACTTAGATCTATTGTACCTTTGTCTGCCTCTGTCATTTTGGACCTGTCTTTGTTGATAATAAAAAAAGTAGTCTGTTCTCGGTGTAGATCTTATGTGGATTGGAAAAATGTGTATACCGAAGTTAATTTGAAACTCTTTGCACATGTATAGAGCGTATTTCGCAAACTTTCAACCATCAAAACATGCAGAGAGCGCACGGCAGTCTCATTTTCACCCCAGTGGCTGCTTTTAAAACAGATTTTACTTTATTACATGAGCAAATTGTGCCCCGCGGCCAAAGTCTCCGCGACAGAAGTGCCAGCGTTGGATGTAGCAGTCGGAGTATTTGCTGTGAGATTGTGAGCGTTGGACCGGTGCTAATCTGAATGTGCAGACGGGACAATCCCACAGACTCAGAGCTCCGTCTGGACTCTGACTGTGAACCGTCCTCTGCTCCTTTAATCATCTCCGAGCTCAGAGAAGGACAGAACGTGAGAACTGCTTCTCCGCACCGCATGGCATTAAACAGATCTGGAGTAAGCCAAGATCAAGTGTAAGAATACCGATTTTTCAAGGCATTTCAGAGCAATAAAACGTCATCAAGACTTCAAATGTAAACTCTGTATTTGTTCCCGTTCCTCCGACAGAGAAACGCCTCCGCTTCAGTCGACGGGGAAACAATGGCGTTCCACATGAAACAGTGGCCTTTGTGTGCGTCACGAGCCTCCGCTTTGTGTGTGAGATCGTTCCTCGGCCCAAATCATCACGAGGAAATCTGCGCCGCCTCCGCCTTGGAAAAACCTCTGGACGCGCTCGTGTTCGCGTGGCGCTGCGACATCCCGAGAGTCTTCGGCGCCAGAACCAAACCAATCATGAACAACACGACATTTACAACACCGCAATGACGATAAAAACACATTTACAATAGGTCTGACGGCGGTTTTTAAATGGAAATGACTGTATATAGTTTGTTTTATGTCGATCAATAAATCCATCTTTATTGATAGAGCCCTTTACAACACTCAAGGGGACCAAAGTGCTGCACAACAAAAACCAAGGCAAAGCATGAAACATAATAAAATACATTTAGTGGTGCAAATGTTAAAAACGAATTCTACAAAAGGCACGTCGAGCCTTTGCCTGACTTTGGGGATGTTTGCCACGACGACGTCCTCCGAGCGCTGACAGTGGCCGAAGTCGACCCAGTTCTGACGTCCCCTCATCACAAACATGTCTGCGGTTGTGTTCAGCTTCATTCACGTCTTTCAGAAACCCTGTTTACGAGCTCTTTTCCCCTGAGCCTCACAAAAACTCTCACGTTGCAATTTCACATTTGTGACTTTGCCAAAGGTAGTTTATTTTTATTAATGAAAAATTACAAAACAACTATAGAATCACACATAAAAAACCCTCACATTCACACACAAAAACTAAATAAAACTAAATAACATTGGCACAGCAAGAGAAAAACTGGATAAAAATAAAAAATAAACCTGAAACAACACCAGTGTTTCCAATGTGTTTAGAAGGCCATGTATTTATCTATTTTTCCAATTAATTTCATTTATAATTTATGAAATCCTTTATTTATTATGTATTTATTATTATTATTATTATTATTATTATTATATTTTTAAAAAATTATATATATTTTTAAATCAAAGGTAGATTTTAAAGGCAACAGTAGAAATAATAGATAATATTTCCTTTTTACTGAAAGACTCTCAGTGCTTGTGCTTTCCATCTATTTTTATTTTTAGTTAGTAATTTTAATTGTTTCCTAATGCATGCCCTTTTTGATTGAATATATGTTTTATTACTGTTGATGTTTGCATTAGAGACAAGTTCTATGTTTTTGATTTTTCATTACTGCAATAAACTCTTTGACTGATTCTGATCTGAACGTACTAGAACTTTACTGTGAAACAATCTGCTCATGACTGTGGCCCTTTGTGTCAGATTTCAAACTAATTATTTGAATGTATTTGTATTTGTAATGCAGCTGAGCTCTGGGCCCGGCCCCCCCCCCTTTGAAAACGAGGTCTCGATGTCCGAATGGTTGTTTGAATCAAAGTGTCCGTACGAGTTTAGTCGTGTGTCTGGAACAGCCGTTTTGACTGAAAACAGCGGAAAGTCGAGTTTGATTTGAGAGTTTCTGTGTCAAAATGTCGTGTGTTGAAGATCAAGGTCAGAAGAGAGGAAAATGTGATTGTTGGCAAAAAGACTGCAGAGTGGGGAAAAAGAGAGAATTGAAATGAGAGCGAGAAAGAGAGAGAGAGGGCAGAGGGAGAAGCTGAGCAAACTATGGAAACTATCATTGACCTGCCCTGGTGGAACAACGTTGAGTAAGAGAAGGTCAAACCGGGTTAAAGCTCAGAACGGTTTCAAACTGCAGCAGTTTTCAGTCCTCAGAAACCGAACGTGAGATGGTTTTAGGTTTGAAATGAAACTACGGAACCCGGACACAGGGAGAACATGCAATCATATTCACTTTAAACTTTCTTTATGTAACGTGTTTGTAAGATCCGCCTCTGGGACGCCAGCGCGGCCCCAGTCTGGTTACGACTCTGCCCGCTCGAGGCTGCTCTCCGCTGGGACGCCGTAACCAGACACCTGCGGCGGAGGCGGAGGCGACTTTTGCAGGTGCAAGAAAAGAACCTACGAGAAAAGACAAGAGAGAAGGAGTGAGGAGAAAGGCCAGGTGCGTTCTGCTCGCGACGCACTGAAGCTGAAGGACCAGCGACGGACGACTAGCAGCTCGTTTGTCAAACCCGCGATCACGGTTCCTGCTTCGAGAGTTCGGCGGACGACACACAGCTCGTTTCTCCTCCGCGATCACGGTTCCTGCTTCGTGGTTCGGCGACGACAACAGCTCGTTTCTCCTCCGCGATCACTTTCCTGCTCGTGGTTCGGCGGACGACAACAGCTCGTTTCCCTCCGCGATCACGGTTCCTGCTTCGTGCGTTCGGCGGACGACAAAAAGCTCGTTTCTCCTCCGCGATCACGGTTCCTGCTTCGTGCGTTCGGCGGACGACAACAGCTCGTTTCTCCTCCGCGATCACGGTTCCTGCTTCGTGCGTTCGGCGTCTGTGGATCTGTTCATGATGAAAATGGGGAAGAATTCGTTCATAGGTAAGTCTTGAATGCGAAGGCCGTTCTCGCAGCAGAGGAGGATTTCTGACGGAACAGTTCGATTTTCTCATGTTCTGCTGTAACGTTCTGGTTCCACACATGATCGAGCGATTGCGTTTGGGGATTTAAAGTTAACGGTGCGTCCGAATCGAGCGGGGCGGAGTAGTAACTGGGGATGTAACTCGACAACGACAAACCGCATTTAACTTTGTGCAAATCGGTGAAGCTTCTTGAGAACTACAGCCTCCAGGTTTGTGTGGCTCGATTTGATTCAAAACTCCATTCCTTGTTGTGCAGAACTACCTTACTTAGAATAATATTTACCTTTTATTTGTCGATTAGAGGTGGGAAATACATTGAAATTTAGATAATATCATGAACGTTGATTTGATGAAATGCAAAAGTAAAAGTAGTAGTAAAAATGCTACAAAAAGTGTTAAAAAATACTAGTTTATGATGTGTATCCCTCTGTTCTCTGCAGTTTCCCTGACGTCAAAGCTCTTCCTTACACTCGCTCCCTCGCTCCCCTCGCTCCCCCCTCTCGCTCTCGCCTTCTCCCTCGTTCATCTCACAGAGTGCTTCCGCCCTCTCGGGATTACCTCAGTTCTCACCTGACTCGGGACCTTATTACAGGTCTAGAACCCAGAACATTGTGTGATAAACTGTTCCGGACCTGCGGGAATTCTCGGCTCGTCAGCGGCTATCAACTTCACGATGAAAGTGTAATACTGGTGAAATGGTTGATTCTTTTCTAATGCCTGTATCGTCCCGATTGCACCATTTTAACTCAATCTGTTTCTGTGGATCGGAGCAGCAGATTCTTCACGTCCTCTCATCTGTTTGCTCTTCTTTATCCGCGGTCCGTCCCTGGTTCTTCTGCCGTGGCTAAACCGCTTTAGCGCCTGTTAGCCGCTGCAGACACTGTGACTCTTTAGCCTCGACCGCGGCGTGCGGCAGCGGTTTTCATGGTGGTTAGCGCTGGAAAGATAATGTTTCTATGTTGAGATGGGTTTGGAGACAGTTTTGTCCTGGATTATTAGATCGAGAAGATGAGTTTCAACGATATGTGACAGACTGATCAGGGACTAAAGTGACGGGCGACGCAGGGATTTCCTCCAATTTAAAGAGTTTGAACGGCTTTTTCACGACTTTACGCTGACTTTTAAATGAGAAAGACCTTCATCAAAGTTCAAAGTTCACACAAAAACTTAATTACACTGGACAAAGTGCCAGTCTTAAATAACATAGTGCCTGAATGAAGTAGTATTTATCTTGATTGGAGTATATTTTGACTGTCTTAAATAAAACAAGGAAAAAAACCCTCATGTTCTTTATTGGTAAATCTTGTTTTAAGACAGTAAAAAAACAATCAAAACCTACAAAAATATGACTGAATTCAAGCACTTTTCCGTACCAGATCTTCATGAGATTGTCATTCTTTCCAGTGAAGTATTTATTATCTCAGAAAAGGAAAGTTTCAGACACTTGCAAGCCGTGTTTCAGTTGTTAGAAGATCCAGTCACGTCCGTTACGCTAATCACCGATGCTAATCATTTATTAGCATTTTCTGGACGACAACGTCACAATTGTGTTTTAAAATGCTGCTGTTCTTTTGGAAGATGTCGGTGTGTTAATGTCAGAACCACAGCCGACACTAAAGAGTTGGACCGTTTTGATGATATTTGAGCAGTTTTTTTTACGTTCGTTTACATTAGCGAAGAGAACCAAGATGGCCGCCGTGGCGTATAAACCTGGTGTATTTCCTCCAAAAGCAGCTCGACCCATGATCACTGACGGTGTTTTCAGAGCACGTGAAGGCAGCACAATAGTCACACCTCATCTTTTACTTCTCATTTAGTCCCGGTTCAATCTTGGTTTTCTCCTGGTTTAAACTTGGTTTTCTCTTGGTTTTCTCTTGGTTTTCTCTTGGTTTAAGTTGGTTTTCTCTTGGTTTAAGGTTGGTTTTCTCTTGGTTTTCTCTTGGTTTCTCTCTGGTTTTCTCTTGGTCTTCTCTTGGTTTCTGTTGGTTTAAGATTGGTTTTCTCTTGGTTTTCTCATTGGTTTTTCTTCTTGGTTTACTCTTGGTTTTCTCTTCTTGGTTTTCTCTTGGTTTACTCTTGGTTGGTTACTCTTGTTTACCTCTTGGTTTACTCTTGGTTTACTCTTGGTTTTTCTCTTGGTTTTTGTTGGTTTAAGATTGGTTTTTCTCTTGGGTTTACTCTTGGTTTCTGTTGGTTTAAGATTGGTTTCTCTTTGTTTCTCTTGGTTTTGCTTTGGTTTAAGGTTGGTTTTCTCTGGTTTTCCTTGGGTTTTTCTTGGTTTTCTCTTGGTTTTCTCTTGGTTTTCTCTTGGTTTAAGGTTGGTTTTCTCTTGGTTTTCTCTTGGTTTTCTCTTGGTTTTCTCTTGGTTTACTCTTGGTTTTCTGTTGGTTTAAGATTGGTTTTCTCTTGGTTTCTCTTGGTTTTCTCTTGGTTTACTCTTGGTTTTCTCTTGGTTTTATCTTGGTTTTCTCTTGTTTACTCTTGGTTTCTTGGTTTACTCTTGGTTTTACTCTTGGTTTTCTCTGGTCTTTTTCTGTGGGTTTAAGATTGGTTTTTCTCTTGGTTTAACTCTTGGTTTTCTGTTGGTTTAAGATTGGTTTTCTCTTGGTTTTCTCTTGGTTTTCTCTTTGGTTTAAGGTTTTTCTCTTGGTTTTCTCTTCGGTTTCTTCTTGGTTTACTCTTGTTTATGTTTCGGCTTCTCTTGGTTTTCTTGTTTTTCTTGTCCTTGGTTTTCTGTTGGTTTAAGACTTGGTTTCTCTTGGTTTTCTCTTGGTTTTTCTCTTGGTTTACTCTTGGTTTACTCTTGGTTTTCTCTTGGTTTTCTCTTGGTTTTCTTTGGTTTCTCTTGGTTTAAGCTTGGTTTTCGTCTTGGTTTTTTCTCTTGGTTTCAATCTTGTTTCTCTTGGTTTAAGCTTGGTTTTGTTGTGATTTTTTCTCTTGGTTTTTCTTGGTTTTTTCTCTGGTTTACTCTTGGTTTTCTTTTTCTTGGTTTTCCTCTTGGTTTACTCTTGGTTTACATCTTGGTTTTCTCTTGGTTTTCTGTTGGTTTAAGATTGGCTTTGTTCCTCTTGGTTAACTGCTTGTTTTCTGTTGGTTTAGATTGGTTTTCCTTGGTTTCTTCTCTTGTTTCTCTGGGTTTCTCCTTGGTTTTCTCAGCTCTGGTTTCTCTTGGTTTACTCTTGGTTTTCTCTTGGTTTTCTCTTGGTTTTCTTGGTTTCTCTTGGTTTTCTCTGGTTTCTGCTCTGGTTTAAGCTTTTTTCTCTTGGTTTTCTTTTCTCTTGGTTTCTCTTGGTTTTCTTGGTTTAATCTTTGTTTTCTCTTTGGTTTTCTCTTGTTTACTCTTCAGGTTTTCTCTTGGTTTAACTTGGTTTTCTTTGGTTTTCTTGGTTATCTTGTTTCTCTGGTTAAGCTTGGTTTACTCTTCGGTTTTCTGTGTTAGCTTGGTTTCTCGTTGGTTTTCTCTTGGGTTTTCTCTGGTTTTCTCTGGTTTTACTCTTGGTTTACTCTTGTTTATCTTGGTTTTCTCTTAGGTTTTCTGTTGTTTAAGATTGGTTTTTCCTCTTGGTTTTCTCTTGGTTTCTGTTGGTTTTTAGATTGTTTTCTCCTTTGTTTATTCTTGGTTTAAGGTTGGTTTCTTTGGTTTTCTCTGGTTTTTCTCTTGGTTTTCTCTGGTTTTCTTCTTGTTTAAGGTTGGTTTCTCTTGGTTCTCTTGGTTTTTCTCTTGGTTTTCTCATTGGTTTATCTTGGTTTTGTTGGTTTAAGATTGGTTTTCTTTTTCTCTGGTTTTTCTGGTTTCTCTTGGTTTGACTCTGAGTTTTCTCTTGTTTTCTCTTGGTTTACGTCTGGTTTCTCTTGGTATTTTTCTCTGGTTTTCTGTTGGTTTAAGATTGGTTTTCTTTGGTTTACATCTTGGTTTTGTTGGTTTTAGATGGTTTTCTCTTGGTTTTACTCTTGGTTTACTCTTGATTTACCTCTGCGTTTTCTCTTGGTTTACTCTTGGTTTTCTGTTCTCTGGTTTCTCTGTTAGTTGGTTTTCTTTTTAGTTGGTTTTCTCTGGTTTTCTCTTGTTTCTCTTGTTTTTCTTGGTTTAATCTTGTTCTGCTTGTTTTGATTGGTTTCTCTTGTTTCTGTTTCTCTTTCGCGTTGTTCTCTGTTGTACTTCTATGGTTTCTCTTGGTTTCTAAGCTTGCGTTTTGCCTCTTGGTTACTCTTGAGTTTTCTCATTGGTTTTCTTTGGTTTACTCTCTTGGTTTTCTCTTGGTTGTTTTTAAGATCTGTTTCTCTTGGTTTCTCCTTTCGTGGTTAACTTGGTTTCTCTTGGTTTTTTCTCTTGTTAGTTGTTTATCTCTTGGTTTTCTGTTGTTCTCTTGTGTTCTCTGGTTTTCTTTGGTTTTCTCTGGTTTAAGTTGGTTTTCTTCTGGTTTCTCTTGGCTTTTCTCTTGGTTTACTTTGGTTTACTCTTGGTTTCTCTGGTTTGTTGGTTTAAGATTGGTTTTCTCTCTTGGTTTCTCTTTTTCCTTGGTTATCTGGTTGTCTCTATGGTTTCTCTGGTTTTCTCTTGTTATTTACTCTTGTCTCGGTACTCTTGGTTTTCGTCTCTTTGTTTAATTTGGTTTACTCTTGGTTTTTCTTGGTTTTCTGTTGGTTTAAGCTTGTTTTTCTTGTTCTCTTGGTTTTCTCTTTCTGTTTTCTCTTGGTTTAACGTTGTTTTCTCTTGGTTTTCTTGTTTATCTTTGTTTCTCTGTTTTAAGGCTTGGTTTTCTCTTGGTTTCTTGTTTATTTGTTTTCTCTTGGTTTTAGCTTGGTTTACTCTTGTTTTCTGTTGGTTTGAATCTTTGGTTTTCTCTTGGTTTTTCTTGTTTCTCTTGTTTTAACTCTTGGTTAACTTGTTTTCTCTTGTTTTCTCTTGGTTTAATCTTTTCCGTTGTTTAGTTGTTTCTCTTGGTTTCTGTTGGTTTATAAGGCTTGTTTTCTCATTGGTTTCCTCTTGGTTTCTCTTGTTTACTTGGTTACTCTTGGTTTATCTGGGTTGTTAATCTGTTTTCCTTGGTTTTCTCTTGGTTTTCTCTTGGTTTAAGGCTTGGTTTATTCTTGTTTTCTCTTGGTTTAGATCTTTGTTTTCCTCTTGGCTTTTCTTTGTGTGGTACAGAGTTTGAAGAGCACATTTTAACTTGTTTTTATGAGGTTTTTCTTGGTCAGGTGGACTCTGCAGATGAGCGAGGGTCATGAGGTAGACGTGACTTTTGTTGTCTCATGTTTCTTATAAAAGGGTTTTGCTTCTGCTCACACGCTCTGATCTTCCCACTCAAGACTGTTATTAATTTCACTTATTTTGAACTTCATATTCACCATTCCAAATTTCATCTTAAATTGTTGCTTGTTCTGCAGCTGATGATTACTGATTGTAAATAATGAGACGCTGCACATCGAGAACAGGAAATAATCTTACACGTAAAGATATCAATTGGAAACTTCTGCTGTCGTTTACTCACAAATATTTAACATGTTTTTCATCATGTCATCTTTTCATATTTAGAAATAAGACAACATTTCAATGAGAAAAGCAGAACCGAGCAGGTGTTAAATCTTTTGGTTCATTTTATGACATATTCGATGGATAAAATGAATACAGGGGCTTTGGGAGTGCTCAGAAAATGTCTGTTTTCACCTGCCCCTTATTCCCCGCCCACAGCTCTGTACTTACTCATGGGTGGTTTTCACCATTCTAGCAATGTGATGATGTCATGTTCTGAGGCGATGGCCGAATGTGCCCTAGATTATTCCAAACTCAATTACACTGTTCTTTCTGTGGTTTGAACGCACTGAGAAAGAGGTCATTTTTGTGAACGAATCTGGAAAGTTTTCATCGGTTACTTCCTGCCATTCCTGACATCTGGAACATGCCGATGAAGGCTCCGCCCTCTAAACAAACGCGTCACCGTTTTGTTTTGGATTTTTTTAAACATCCAAAACCTGCTCCTCGTTTACACACAGTAACATGAGCTCTCAGTCTGAACTCTCCTCCAGTCTTCCCCCCTCCTTCCCCCCTCTCTTGCCCCCACCCCTCTCTCTCTCTACATTATTCACTATTGGATCACATTTCCTTCCACAGTGACGAACAGGAATCCCCCAAAACCGCACTCTTCCCTGTTCATAAACACGGCTTTAAACTGACGATTATTTAAGCAAGTCGACAAACGGTCATTTCTATTGACGTTTGAGGCTTTTTGAACACATTTTTGAGCAAATAAAGGTTGAAATGTGGTGAGTGAAGGCTAAGATAGAGAATATGTTTGAGTGAAGTGAATTATTGATGAAATTGTTTATTATTTTTCTATATTTTGATTTAATAAATGTCACTGTCTTTATTTTTTTTAAAAACCACACACATTTAGGGTTCAAACTTTTTTGTCATAAACACAGATATTACATAAATGAAGTCATATTCAATCTAAATAAGAGCGTTTTTGGGTAAGATTTGCTTTAGTCGTTCACACGTTCTACTCCAACTCGTGTCAATTTGCAAATATGTTTTCCCCATTCAAAAGATATATAAAGGTCGCTATGGTAACTGTGCTATTTCATCATCACTCTGAAAAACTTTGAACGCCTTTGTTTAGGCCAAGAAAATCGCGTGTAAAAGGCGCCAAACGTTCGGATTTTGTCATTTTCAACAGATTTTTGGACTTTTCTTCACCGACTGCAATTTATATTTACAAATCCCACAAAATAACCTCAAAATAAGAAAACCCAACCTGTCATGCTCACTTTAAGCACAGTTTTGACAAAAATGAAAATCTCAATGTTTTTTCTTAAAGTTTCCCGTTTTCGATATTCAGACGATATTCTGTCAATCCAACATAAACGTGTTCAAAACGTGTCTTTTAACTTATAAATGAAGGTTTAATTACCGGACAAATGTGAAATGTCTGTGAAATTAATCAAAGAAAGTGCAGAAATATTCACAACTTTTTAAAAAATTTTTTATCTTAAACCAGCTCTTTTTGCAGCATTATTTTTTTTTTAAACTACAAATGATATTCTCGATACTCAAATCTTCCAAACAACATTCACGACATTATTTAAATTTCCCTATATCGCCCACCTCTAATTGCGCGTGTCACTGAATATCTTTTTGGCCGCGTAACTGTACATTTACTTGTAATTCCCATTCTTTCCACACCCAGAACAGGACCCATCTCATTCTTGTGTAACGGTTTAAAACTCCCTTTAAACTCCGCCTCTTTTGACCCGTAACGAGGGGGAAAACACAACAAAGCGACCGCACGACGTCCACTATTTACACTCGCCACAGTTTGTACGCCCGTCGCCCGGAGCCGGATGCCACGTTTCTCAGTATCTCTCTGAGTGGAAATGCCTTTATTCCTTTGTGACGAGTGATGTTGGCACAGTTATGTAAGGGAGGGGGGGTGAAGTGGGCCGGAGGCGGGGGGTGGTGAGCGTGGCGAGGAGGGTCAGTGGAACGGCTGGACATCTACATATATAGGCTTAAGGGAATGATGTCACGAGTCTCTGGATTTACGTAAGTCTGGATTTAAATTTACCTTCAGCGCCGCCCCCCCGACGAGATTACGGACGGGGCCGAGAGATAACGTGGCCCGCTGAAGCGATGAGACGCAGGAAAAACCACTCTGCCGCGCTTGATTGTTCGCTAATGAGATCGAAATCAGCGCGTACGTTCCCTACAAAGTTAATTAGCTTCAGCTTTTAAAAAGGAACTGCCAAAACCTGACGAGTTCTTGGGTCTCATTTACAAAAACTTTACGTGGAATGTACGTATCTTCTTGTTTACTTTAGCTCAGATCACCTTCTGCCTCATTCCTGAAAAACCCTCAAAGAGTGTTTGGACCATTTCTGGCTCATTTCCATGGTCCGTTTCCTTTTTACAGATCACAAACGTGACAGTTGTGTAAATGCGTGTGCTTTATAAATGAGGCGCTTAGACTGCGGCAGGAGCGGCGTCAGGATGTGGCGACCATGGACGATGTGAGGTTGGGCCTGACCCTCGCCGTCGTTTCACAAACTGTTGCCACCTCAGTTTTCTCCGAATCCTCCACGACTGTAAACGAGTCTTTAGCTTGTGTTTTCCGCTCGGAGCGTTTTCCTTCTGTTTACGGTCCAAATAAAGCTGCTTTTGGTGCAAACTTTACTGAAGGAGTTCTCGGCACAGAAGAAGAAGATGAAGAAGACAATGCTCAGAAACCTCTTCAACAGAATCAGACTGGAAACAGTGAGAGGAACAAGTCAAAGCTGATGAGTTTAAAGTTCCAAGAAGTATTCAAGTTCTGATTAATATGGGAATTCTCTTGTTTCACTGGGAAAAGACGGTGTTTCCCAAACTTTGAAACCCTTGAACCTTGAGACTTTTCGAGCCCCAAACGTCCAAATCTACGACCATAAACACGTCACATGATTAAAAATTTATTCAATTCCCAAACTCCGCCACAGCAGGATTATTCAACCAACAGAAGGTTAGAAACTGAGGCGATGAAACAGTCGAGCAGATTGGCGTCGATCACAGGGTTTCGTGACTTTGGACTTCTTTTATGTGACTTTGGACTTCTTTTTTGCACCTTCACATCAGAAAACAGGTTCTTTTTAACCATTTTTCAGTCTGTTGTCGCGACGATAAACCCTAAAAATGTTCAGCAAACTGATATTGACAGACATTAAAAAGTGTCGCCGCGATTCTGAAACGTCAAACTCGATTCCGACAGTGAGAGAAATGCTCAAATACCGCTTTCGATACCGCTTATCGATCACAAACTCTCCTTGTTTTCAGACAACGGAATGCAGTTGCTGTAAACAATAGCACTTTGTTCACGTTCCCCTTTACGTCTTTGTTCTGATGAAGCGCAATATCGTTCACAAAAACCGACGGGAAAAGGTGACTTTTCTCATGTTTATGGGATTTTTTTCGCTCCAGTTTCGATTCCAGCTTCTGATTCGTATCGAGACTTTTCATTCTTTTGACAGCCCCGACATCAAATAAAACACGCCTCTATAAATGCAGGTACACAACCCTACACCGAAACATGCAGTGGAGCTCGTTTGCATGTGTGTGTGTGTGTGTGCGATTGGTTGGCCCAGTTCTCCGCGTCGGGACCCTCTTCCTTTGCATGCGCGCTCCACTTTTTGCATGCCGTTGGTTGTGTAACCGCTCTGCTGCTGCGTGTGACATAACCTCCTCCTCCTCCTCCTCCTCCTCCTCCTCAACCATCGCCGCCGCAGAGGAGAGCGAAGGCTGCGGCGCTCAAAGTCACGACCGCGCGCCCGAGCGACGGCGACGTGGACGTAGATTAGAACGTTATCCAACCGTTTCGACCTCCGCGGCTCGACCCAGTTTCGCAGAGTAACCAAATCTGTCGGACATGTTCGTTCATGAGAATTGGAAAGGGCGTTTTGCATGAATTTGACTCGATAAACACGGGAGCTTAAAGTTAGAGGTTCTTTTATAGCCTTTTGTGTTATTTTAGTAGACGACAATCAAACTATTACTTCTGAGACTTTTTAAATACATTTTAAACCAAATAAATGCTAAAATGTGGCGACTGAAGGCTTCTACGGAGAGAATATTTACAAATAAAGTGTATTATCCATGGAAATTAGGAATTGTTTGTTCTTTTTTGACATTTTGATTGAATAACGCCTCCGTTTTTGTAATGGAAAAGTGTGTTTTAGAGTCTGCTTGGTCCGGATAACAATTACAGTGATTTTTTAAAAATTGTTTTACAGTCGACTAGTCACAATGAGGCGATTAATCGTTTAAACCTGTCCTGCAAAACTAGACTTTTAAGAGCTTTTGATAGTTGTATTTAGACGGATTCATGCGCGTTTTAGCCGTCTTTATTCTCCTGCATTCAAGCCTTCGAACAGCGTCACGTGTTTCGCCACATATAGTTTAAAACCAGACGTCACTCGATTTGTTTTCTTTTATTGAGTCGTTGAAGCTTAATTCAGCTTTTTAAAATGTCCAAAATCTAAAATAACGACTACGGCACAAGCAAAAGCACAACGTGTCTCCTTTAGGCGTGAAAATTCATTTGTATATTTCTTTTCAGACACTCTATGAGGGTCAAACCGGAGACCTTTTGGTTTCGAGACCGCCGCAAACACCTGAGCCACAGGGCCATTCTCGGCGTTTATGTGGCGCTGCCGTGGAGATGGAGCAGGTCGTTCAGGTCTTTATCTGCGGCGTCGAGCGATTGCACGAGCGCGTTCAGTTTCAAAGGCTTTGGCTTATGAGCGACTGGAATCCCTTTGTTACTCAACGACTGCAGTGGATCCGGGACTTTTCCATCGACACAGACGGCGTGGGAGGAGGAGTTTCTGAGCGGAGGAGGGAGGAGGGGAGGAGGGGGAGGTGGAGGCGGCGGTGGTCCTCGCTCTGACGTCATCCCGCGTGTCCCCTCGTCTGTTGCCGACCAAACGCGACGGAAAATGAATGAATGAGAACAGCAGGACGAAGCCACTGCTGAACAGATAATCGACATCGGATTTAGAGTTCGATTTGTGTTTTTACAACTATTATTTGTAAAGAACGAGATTAAAGTGCCCATGACGGGTTCGTACGATGTTCTAATGTTGACTCTATTTGGTGTGGTTATACCTGTCGTACATATAAATGATTTTATAAATGAGTTTTACACCGAATCGAGCAGGTATTTGTGGAGAAAACGATGAAAAAGCTGTAGAAAATGACAGGAAGTGACATCACACCAGGGACGCTCACTCCAGTCAACGTTTATGCGTAAATTAGACAAAATAAACGTATTTTTTTCACATTCTACAACATAATTCAACAAAAACAAAAGAATACTTTTTTTTCTTCAAAAATGTGACGTTCAATGAGTTTTTTCCCAGTGTTTTCTGGGTAATTTCCTAGTGTGATGTCATCGATGACAAACAGGAAGTGAAATTATAAACCTAAAAAATGAGCTGTTCTGAGATGACATTTTTACAATTATTAGCAACATTTCAATATATAAACTGGAACTGCATTTTAGTTCAATTAATCGTCCGACCTGTAGGGGGCACTTTAACCATGAACAGAAGTAAGCTGGGTCGCTGCAGGTTGAAATGCCTTTGTGAAAACAGTAAAAATGGTGCTTCGGTGACGCTTCAGCCACACGACTTTGACCCTGTAAATGATACAAATAAAGTACCTTAAACGTCCCAAACATCTCGCACACGGCTCGATAGCGGCGAGGAAGAGTCGCTTTGCGGTTTCAGCCTCGCAATTAGGGTTGTCACAATATCATCAATGTTTTTGTTTTTTTTTCTCGATTATTGTGAGAAAAAAATACCCATCACTAATTCAACGATTATTCGCGATTATTATTGAGACTGTTCCTGAAGTTTGTGAGCGGCTTCACCAAACTGAACTTTCAAAACAGCCAGATAAAAAAGTTATTTACATTTTGGACGATAGATTGAACTAAGAATACTTCATTTTGCTTCTAAAAATCACCATTAACCGAATCATCTTGACGTCCCTGTTCACAATGCCTGACGACAATCCCCCGATTTGTCGATTTATCTTCGACATTTGAGCTCTTAAACGCTACTACTTTTTACGGGTTTATCACAAGAGCTACGGACAATGCTGTTTAATTATCATAGCAACGTTAGCAAGCTAAAGTAAAAATGCTACTTTAACGTTAGCTTGGGAAGGCTAACAACAACAAATCCTACTGGTTAGCGCTATCAAAGGCCGTTACAGAGGTGACATCAGTATCACGTTACGAAATAAAAAAAACGCACTAATGTAAATAGGAGTTAAAACCGTGACTTTTCAGCACCAGACACATATTTCTAAACATCCAAAAGTAAAATCCACAAATGTTGAACCGGATCGTTTTTATGCCATTTTCATAAAACAAACTGCACATTATCAGAGGGATTTCCAACTGCCTTCCGAATCCCATTAAACCTTTAAGCATTCTAAAGTGAACAATGGACTAAAACCCCGTCTAATTAATTCAACAATATTCTAAAACTGTTTTACTTTTAAAACTTGTTTTACACATTCGCGGCACATTTGGTAATCCTCTGTACCGTAAACGTCTTCTTTTCTTGGCTCGTTCCGTCTCAGCTTCGGGCCAAAAGAGAAAAACAAACAGACGAAGCTGAAAAAAAAAAAGAAAAAAAAAAACCCGGAAAAAAAAAAAAAAAAATGGCTGCTGCGGAATCCCGTGACGTAGGCAGCAGCCCCATCACCCCACCACCACCCTGCCCCTCCCCTCGCCCGCTCCGTCTCCCGGGGCAACGCAGCTGACGTACGCAGCACTGGGAGGGGGGTGGGGGGCGTGGCCTGTATATAACCGTCCGCCGCTGCGCTCTCCGTATCATGTTAGAGACAGACGCGGGAGCACGCGGGGTTTGTTATTGTCGGCGGGAACGAGAGCAGCTTCTGGACTTTTCCACGGACGTACTTCGGCGTTTTTGGGGTCTTTTTTTAAATTTGTATTTTCACGACATTACAAAGGATTTCCAAACTGCCCCCCACCACACACGCAAAAAGCTCCAGGAGAATGGCCGTGACCGAGGCTGGATGCGACCTGACGTACTGCAAGATGCGCGGGATCGTCTCCGTTTTGGCAGGTGAAAAAGAAACACGCGTGGGGGTTTTCGGTGTACGTGGCGTGTCCGTGCGCCGTGCTTGGAAGAAGGAAACAAAAGAGGGTCGTGTTTTTGGGGAAATGGAAATAAAAATGAAATGAGGGAAATTCCAGCGCAGTCTTAAGTTTAACGTGGAAACAAAGATAACGACAGATAACGCTAAATAACTCTAAACTAGACTAAATAACAACAATTTATAACAATATAACAATTATATTACAATGTTTGAGTATGAATATGAAATTAAGCATTTGTCTTTTAAAGTTGCATTTTTTATCAACAAAATATATTAAAAATGCAGTTAAATTTCGCATTTTTCATCCTATTAAACGACTGATGTCTAATTATTCTGAATATTAAAGCAAATGGACGAATTCCCTTGAATCCAACCGTGACACGAGCACATCAGATTAAGAAATATTGAGCAAAAAACGAAAGTGAATTTGAACCTTGCACTTTCTGTCGACGAAACGTATTGAAATTTCAGTTCTACTTTCAGCCAGGACGTGTGCATTTGACCCACTTTGAGGTCTTTCCGAAAAGGACATTTGTCCATTCCGTCTGACAATTCAAGCACATCGAGGAACTCCCTTGAACGAACCCACAAAACATGAGGAAATATTGATGAACGCCAGGCTAATGTGTTCAAATGTGAATTAAAACCTGAAAGCGGCTCGTGTGAGGGCGCTCCGACGCGAGAAGACGCACTTTCGGCCAATGCGATAAACGTCCCATATTTCATTGTGCGACAGTAATGAGACGTTCCCCCGGTGAAATGCCGCCGCGGCTCATGCCGTGTCGACGCCTGGCACCGCGTTGTGAATGGCCCGAGGTTGGTTGCATAACGAGTCTCAAATCCGTCCTATTATTACCGGCCTCGTGCGGACGTTCGGCCTCTCCAAGCGCGGATTAGAGCTCCGTTACGTCAGAGGGTTCCTGAAGGTTCTCCGGCGACGCTGGCGAACCCGACTTAACCGCCGGCCGTGTCTTCTGTGTCGTTGCAGCGTTCATCAAAGAGCGGAAGATGGGACTGAACGACTTCATCCAGAAGCTGGTGTCGACGCCGCACATCTGCCAGCAGTGAGTACTCTTCCGCCGGGCCGGCGCGGGACCGGCCGCTGGCGCCCGGTCGGTCTCTAACTGTAGTTTGGTGTTAGCGGTGTTCGGGACGTTCGCGCGGTCGATTAATCGGCCGACGGCGTCTCAATCAACCAATATTTGTATTTGTCGACGGATAATGTCATCGATGTTTTGGATTTTTATGGATCAGAGCCGACGAGAAAGGCCCGCAGAGAGTGAGCTGGAGTTTAGAAAGTAAATCATACGTTTATTCTACTTTTTATTCTTAGTTTTTTTTACAAATCGGTTTAAATAGTTGCTTTTTTCTTTAATTCGCTTGTTGTTAAAATGTTAAGTTGTCTGAAAAGTGAAAATGTGGTGATAAAGTTGGCGCAAAAAAAAAGTCAGGTGATATATCGGTCCCAGTATCGGTATCGACTGATATCGGTATCGACTGATTTCATGAATACGCCGTGTGTTTACTCAGTGACGCAGCGAACACAGTTTATTAGCCGCAAAAATACATTCTGTTATTATTTTTGATTATTGTTTGTTTTTATTTATTTCTGAGTGAAAAGTTAATTTGTGAACTTTACTTCAACTTTAAATAGATTCATGGGCTCTCGGTATGGATTTTATTGGATTTTAATTGAATTTTAATGAATTTTATTGGATTTTAATTGAATTTTAATGGATTTTAATGGACTGATGGATCTCGGGGTCATCTCAAAAAAAGGGCCCCTCCCTAACAACACTAAATTCTTAAAGGTGTACTTTGTAAAGCTGACGGAGGGTCCGCCCCCTTCTTGTCTCCGCGGAGATGTTCCTTTGCCTGAAATGTTCCACGGTGGCGTTTTATTGACCCTTTTATGTTGACCCACGCTAATTCTTACTGTGAGCGGGCTCGCCTCTCCGCAGAGCTGACCGGTTACATGGCTACGGTGACGTCGCCTGCTTGTCACCACGGAGACAGACTAATGTCGTACCGTGGAACTTTACACAGTTTGGCACAGTTTCAGTTTTCAAATTATTATTATTTTGTTTACTGTTAATAATATATAGATATACAGGATAAAATTATATAGACAGGATAAAATTATATACACATGATAAAATTATATATACAGGATAAAATTATATATATACAGGATAAAACTATATATACATGATAAAATTATATATATACAGGATAAAATTATATATACAGGATAAAATTATATATATACAAGATAAAACTATATATACAGGATAAAATTATATATACATGATAAAATTATATATATACAGGATAAAACTATATATATATGATAAAATTGTATATAAAGGATAAAATTATATACAGGATAAAATAATATTTACAGGATAAAATATGATATACAGAATAAAATAATATATACATGATAAAATATTATATACATGATAAAATAAATAAATATATGGAGTTCTGTTGGACTAACTTCTATCAACCTAACTCAATCTTCCGTTAAACGAGTCTGTTGCGCAGAGACATTATAACGACCCAACGCAGAGTAATTAAACAGTAATCCGCTTTGCTTTATTGGTCACGAGTGCAGTTTTATTGGGCAACGCTCGAGAACGCTTGCGTTGTCAGAGAGCTCCGCCCCAGATCATGGTGAACCCGCGCCGGAGCATTGCCTCTTGACTATAAAAAATCAATAGTCTTACTTTGGTAATCATAAATATTCTCTGGACTCTTCAGACTCTAAAACACGCAGCTGGGCCTCTCTGCGTGGCGTTTGCATGTTCTCCCTGTGTCTGAGTAGGTTTCCCCGCCCACTAAATCATGCACAATAGGCTCCTCCCTCTGGGGGCCAGGACTGAAAGAAGAGATCTAAAGCTAATCAATAAAACAATAAATCAGTCGTCATAAATCTTCTCGCTCCAGACGCCTTCAGGCACCATAAAACTGTCGTTAGTTGCTGCCTTAGTGGTTAGAGCGTTCGCCCGTCAACGAGGAGGTCTGCAGTTTGATCTGGGCCCTCTTCTGTCGGGGCAGACGTGGCCACAGAAATGGCTCTACACTTTAGCGTTTTGGAGTGACTGAAGAACGAACCGGAACGCGTTGGTGCCAGGCTTGCGTAACGGCAAAGGGCCCGATATGGCGTCCCGTTTCCGCCCGCCGCATCTCATGCCCAATCGGTTTACAGCGCCGGATTGGAGCAGGACGTCCAGGAGGAGCGTTAATCCGCGGCCGAGGAGAGCGCAAGAATAACCCAGTTCATTCAGAAGCTAGCGCAGCAGCAGCGGCGGCGGCGGCTAATCACGCTAACCCCAACGCGCCACGCTAATCCCCGCTGTCCTCGAGCGTAATGCTATTAACCGGTCAGAACGGCGTCATGGAACGCATCATGGAAAAGAAAACAAACACATTGAAATGAAGAAAAGTAGGATGAAGTCGATGGGCTTGTTCTGGCTCTGGGGTGTCGATTTTGTGATTGAGGTGCCAAATGGCGTCAAAATTGACTAAATGTAATTTAGGCTGGACGATATGAGAATAAGTGCGTTTTGTCTCATTGAAAGCCTTTTTGGATTCGCTTGTGTTATACATTCACTTTTAATCATTGCCATTTGAAGTCTCTAAAAGGAATGAAATCGTCTTTTGTGACATTTTGATTTCATAAAAAAAGACCTTTTATAACTGTCTTTGTTATGAAAGGTCTTTTTGTGTGAGTTTTAGAGTCCGTTACCATGCTCAGAATACAACTACGATTGTTTCCATGGGCGCCATTTTGAGGACTTTTGACCAGATGTTTTAATATTCTACTTTTATTTGACCATTGCTTTGGTCGTAGTTCTTCTTCTCTCAATGGATGATGAGCAGGAATCGTTTTCTGAGGACAACAAAACGTTACGGAGAAAAACGAGCCGACTGAGATCTTCTTTTCTAATGCTCAGATTAAAAATGCCCGTTCAAAGTGTCCTGGAGAGTCGGCCTCGTGCTGCGGTCACGGCTCGCCTGTCCTTCTACTGTCAATCCTCTAAGTGCATTATGACATTATGTGCAATGTTAGCGTCTGCGTGTTAGCGGCTGGTGTTAGCGGCTGGTGGTGTTGAGCGGCTGTGTTATTTTAGGGTTTTATCGGGCTGGTGTTAGCAGCTGGTGTTAGTGGCTGATTTTAGGGTTATAAGCGGCTGATGTTAGCGGCTGATGTTAGCGGCTGATGTTACGGCCGGCTTAGCGCGGTGTTAGCGGCCGGTGTTAGCGGCCGGTGTTAGCGGCCGGTGTTAGCGGCCGGTTTAAGGGTCTGTTTTTTATTACTTTGTTGAAAATGTCAGTTTATTTTGGTCAAATCTTGATGTAAAAAACATATTGTTTGTGTATATTTGTATTGAATTAAACCTTGGTGTGTTGATCCAAATGTTCCACTTTATCTTTAAATCCATTTTGCTCATGTTCTGAACGTGTTTGTTGTGTTTTCGCAGTGTGGAGGTGAACAACTTCCTGAAGATCGACGAGAATCAGAACGAGGAGGCGGACAAGGACGAGCTTCCTGATCCGGTACGGAAATAAACTCAAACTATTGAATTATTCCAAAACAATCGAGTTACAATAACACGATTTGAGCCGGGCTAATCTAATGTGCCGTTTTCCTCAGATGTTCCTCAACTCACGCAGTTCTCTGGCAGAAGACACGCAGTAAGTCTGGGTTTTACTGCAACATTAGGACTAAGGCGGGGACTAAGGCGGGGACTAAGGCGGGGACTAAGACGGGGACTAAAACGGGGACTAAAACGGGGACTAAGACGGGGACTAAGACGGGGACTAAGGCGGAGATTAAGACAGGACTAAAATGACTAATACAGGGACCAAGACGGGGACTAAAACGGGGACTAAGACGGGGACTAAGGCGGGGACTAAGGCGGGGATTAAGACAGGACTAAAATGACTAAAACAGGGACTAAAACAGGGACTAAAAGGACTAAGACAGGGACTAAAAGGACTAAGACAGGGACTGAAAGGACTAAGACAGGGACTAAAAGGACTAAAACGGGGACTAAACAGGACTAAAACAGGGACTAAACAGGGGGGACTAAGGCGGGACTAAGACGGGATTAAGACAGGACTAAAATGACTAATACAAGGGACTAAGACAGGACTAAAATGACTAAACAGGGACTAAGACAGGGACTAAGACAGGGACTAAGACAGGGACTAAGACCAGGACTAAACCAGGACTAAACCAAACTAAAGTGACTCTAGGACTAAACTCTGCCCTCAGTAAATAAAAGTTAAAGACGTGTTTGTTTTCCAGGATCAAACCGTGCGACTTCGACTACCTCAAGATCATTGGGAAAGGCAGCTTTGGAAAGTTTGTGCAGAGGACTTTATGAAACCGCACCCTTCATGTCGCCATGGAAACGGGTTAACAGTTGGTTTCTGTTCAATGTTTGAAGTTAAGGTGACGGATGAGCGCGTCACGACTTGGTGAAGCGATATGTTGTTCATGATGTTCTGCAGTTTTACTAAACCAGAACCGGCTCAAACTAAACCGTTTTATTCAGCAGAACGTCAAATGTTCGTTCAGATGTTTCACCAAAACAAGTTTCCTTTTTCTAAACGAGCTACAAAAAGAGTATTTGTTTGTAGCTAAATAATTGACTATATAATATATTGTGATATTTGAACGCATCAAACGTGAGACAGAACACAATCGATTTGAAGACGTCCTCTTTAGCTTTCATAACATCGAGGGGAGATGGTGACTGGATGAATTCTGTTGAAATGTGAGCTTAAACTGAACTCTAAATGACGTGGAAGTGACCGGCGCAGAACCAGTGTTTTGTGTTGGTCTGAATCCTGTTTGGAACCGGTCCAGCTCTAAAGCTCTGTGTGGTTTTTGTGCAGGTTCTTCTGGCTCGGCACAAAGAATCCGCCAACTACTACGCCGTCAAAGTTCTGCAGAAGAAAATAGTCCTCAAGAAGAAGGAGGTGAGAGAAAGTCCTTCATTTAGAGACAGTTCTAAACCTGGTCTAGAACAGGTCTAAACATGGACTAAACCAAGTCCTAAACTAAGTCTAAACTAAGTCTAGACTGGTTCCAAACCAGGCCCAAACCAGGCCCAAACCAGGTCCAAACCAGGCCCAACCAGGCCCACACCAGGCCCACACCAGTCTGAAGTTGGACTGCGAACCCTTTGTATTTTAGACCTGGTTTAGACCTGTTTAGACCTTGTTTAGACCTGGTTTAGACCTGGTTTAGACCAGGTTCAGCCACACAAAGATTCCAAAGATGTTCTATAATTCTCATAATCTAATGATGACTAAATGAGGTGCACTCAGTGATGTCAGGTTTTCTTGTGTTCTTATCTCGATGTTTTCTTGTGTTCTTATCTCGATGTTTTCTCGTGTTCTTATCTCGATGTTCATGTTTCTATCTCTAACGAGTCACATGACGCGCTTGTGTTCCAGCAAAAGCATATCATGGCCGAGCGCAGTGTCCTGATGAAGAACATCAAGCACCCGTTCCTCGTCGGGCTTCACTACTCGTTCCAAACCACGGACAAACTTTACTTTGTGCTGGATTATGTCAACGGAGGCGAGGTAACTGCACCGCCGACTGTCGTGGGCCGCACTTAGCGACGGGAGTCAAAACGTCATTTCTATTGATCAAGAGAAATCATAGAAATAGAATAAGAATAGAATGAATAGAAATAGCGTCCGGTGTTAGCGGGCGTGTTAGGTTACGCCCGGTGTTAGCGCCCGGTGTTAGTGCCCGGTGTTTGTTAGCGGGAGTTAGCGGCTGGTGTTAGCGGGTGTTAGCGCCAGGTGTTAGCGGTTGGTGTTAGCGCTGGTGTTTAGCGTTGTTAGTGTTAGCGGTTGGTGTTAGCGCCCGCCGTTAGCGCCCGCCGTTAGCGCCCGGTTACGCCGCGGCGTGAAAGTGCTGAATTATTGTGCTTGTGTGATTATTAGTGTTCATTGTGTGTGATTCCGTTGACACATTCTGAACACGTCCGGGAGCGTGAGTGATTATCAAACCGACTTCAGAGCGTGTTCGTAGGCGTGACCTACGGCGTTAGCAGCGTGCACACAGAACACGCCCTCGCGCAGCCGCAGAGCTAAAAGTCTGACGCGTTGTGTGTTTGCTTTGGCAGTTGTTCTACCACCTTCAGAGGGAGAGGGTCTTCTTAGAACCCAGGGCTCGGTTTTACGCGGCTGAAATCGCCAGCGCCCTGGGCTACCTGCACTCGCTGCACATCGTCTACAGGTAACCAGTTTGATCAGCTGACTCCGGCGCTAAACGTGTCACTATTAAATATAACACAGGTTTATGACGCTTGACAACAGACGCCGTTGTTATTCGCTCAAGTGCAAGTCACGTATTGACGCTTCAAAGGCTAACGTTAAAGTGGCCTAAGAGCGCCCCCTGGTGGACTTTAACGTGCATAACCAGGTCTAACCACTGCTGCGATTGGTTTAAAAATCAGCTCCTCGAAACAAAAAACGACAATTTAACAATCCAATAGTTTACAAATATGTTTGATTTAATTTTGCATTCATTCATTCACAACATAAAAAAGACATTTTTCAACAGCTTTTGCACCATTTAAAAAACACCAAACACGTCCATCTAAACACACACATTTGTTTACATAAAGAGAACAGATTCTTTGTCAGTGAAATAAAAGGTGCCGGACTCAGACTTGAATGCTGTTGCTGTGGTTACAGGGACCTGAAGCCGGAGAACATCCTGCTGGACTCTCAGGGGCACATCGTTCTGACGGACTTCGGCCTGTGCAAAGAAGGACTGGAGTCCAACGGGACCACCAACACCTTCTGCGGGACCCCAGAGGTGAAGGGCAAAACCGCTGCTCACAAAAGTCCCTCTGTTGCCCCCTGGTGGTTCAAATAAAACCACCTGCTCGTGTCATAAACTAACTCGGTCACGTTGATGTAACGATTAATCGGTTTATCGAAACTCATGATTTATTTACACAAAAGTAGATCTAGAAATATTAATGCTGACTATTTTAAAAGCAAAATAACGTTTTTTTAAATTAAATCTATTGTTTAAAAAATACATCCAAATATAATGTAATTTTAAATTTGGCTATTTTTGTCTCGTTTACATTATTTTGTCATTCAGAATGTTCAGTCTTCAGAGATAATCGTGAATAATCGTTAAATCGTGATGTTTTTTTCCCCAAGGCTCCAACTAAAGTATAATTAAATCAAAATACTGAAAGAAACGTGTACATTTAGTGTTTCTGATGAAAACCTCGTGTTCGCTGAAGATGTCCTCAAGCACTTTGTCCGTCTGAAATGTACAACTCTCGGCTTCTTCGCGACACAAATGCGTTTAGACGTGACGCAGGATGAATGCTGAATGTCTGTCTCTTGCTGCTGCTCAGTACCTGGCTCCGGAGGTCTTGCAGAAACAGGCGTACGACCGCACCGTGGACTGGTGGTGTCTGGGCTCGGTGCTCTACGAGATGCTCTACGGACTGGTGAGCGACCCCGCCTCCCTCCGCCGCCGCACAACGCCCTCTTCCCCTGCTAAACTCCGCCCCCTCTCTCTCTCTTTCTCTCTCTCTGTGGTTCTTTCAGCCCCCGTTCTACAGCAGGAACACGGCCGAGATGTACGACAACATCCTGCACAAGGCTCCGGTCCTGAAGCCCAACGTGTCCAACGCGGGTCGGGAGCTGCTGGAGGGGCTTCTGCAGAAGGAGAGGAGCAAGAGGCTGGGCTACAAGGACGACTTTGTGAGTAAATCAGACAGCGTTGCTGGTGCTGTTCCTGTGCTCCGATCCTGACGCGTTTCTCGTGCCTTCTGCAGCTGGAGCTCAGGTATCACTCGTTCTTCTCGCCCATAAACTGGGACGACCTCATGGCCAAGAAGATCACGCCCCCGTTCCTGCCCTCAGTGGTGAGTTCACGCGACTCGACGCGCTCGTTTGCCGGCGCGGGGTTCTCCACAGGGCTGTGTGCTCTCCCCTCTGCTCTTCTCCCTGCACACAAACAGCCACGGCACTGTAAAACTGATCCAAGTTTTGCGGACGACACCCACCCTCATCTCGGACTGACTCGACATCGCGCGTGTCACTCTTTGACTTTCATTACAGATTGCACTTCTAACGCTCCTCTCCCCTCTGTCTCCAGTCGGGCCCCACAGACCTGCGACACTTCGACCCCGAGTTCACCCACCTGCCGGTGTCGTCCTCGCTCTGCTCCGACACGATGCACATGACGAGCAGCGTGAGGGAGGCGGCCGGGGCTTTTCCGGGCTTTTCCTACGGGCCCGCCGGAGGACCACACCTTCCAGCACTCGGAGTTCATCTGAGCAAACTTAAAAACGCTCGGGAGTTCACCTGAGCGAGCTAGCGAAACACACAATTCATCTGACGAAACTGCAAACACACACTTCATCTGGACAAACTGACACTCGGAGTTCATCTGAGCAAACTGAAGAAACACTCGGAATTCATCTGAACTGGAAAATCAAATCATGTCAACTGCATCAGCTCCAGACTTCATAAGACGAAGAGATGCGATTTTCGAAAGGACAATTTATCATTTTTTTGAAAAGAGCAGTTCCACCGAGCGACGCATCATGACGTATTTGGATTTTAATTTAACAAATACAAATCAAACTGCAATCATTACGCAGAGTCAATTCCAAGGGTTTTATAGAACCAAAAGCAAACTATGTATTAAATCACAAATGATGGTTCTTAAATTGACTTTAAAGGTGAAAAGTGCAGATAAAACTAAAGGAAATGTGTATTAAATTGTGCACATCCCGTTAAATGTCGCTCGGTGGAAAAAGAAACCTCAAAATCTTCTCTGAATTTCTTCAAACTTTAGCTCCTGATTTCTGCCTCTTCAAATATTTTCCCTTCTTTGTGCCAACTCCGACGCGGCGGCTCAAGTTTAAAGTAACGAACGAGAGGAAAGTGCCTGAGAGTTCACGAGGCAGTTTATTCAACGACTCCAACGCGGAAGTTTTAAACCGCCGCAATATCGATTTTGTCCAGATCCCACTTTGACGTTTGTATTTTGCACTCGAGGGAAAACGGATGGAGTGAATTCTGTTACAGCGGCTCCGAGGGGCTCCGAGGGGCTCGAGCGGCTCTGACCGGCTCCGAGCGGCTCCGAACGGCTCCGAGCGGCTCGAGCGCGGCTCCGAGCGGCTCCGAACGGCTCCGAGCGACTTTTGACCGGCTCAGAGCCGCTTTGACCGGCTCAGAGCCGCTTTGACCGGCTCCGAGGGCTCCGAGCGGCTCCGAGCGGCTCCTCCGAGCGGCTCTGACCGGCTTCAAAGATAAACAATGACCGAAATGAATGAGCAAAACCCAGTTAATGTTTCTTTCCTAACTCAATCCTTATTCCAAATCTTACATTTCTATGTTGCTGAATTGCGCGAGGTCAACTAAACGTCATTTCTAAAGATAAATCTGTCATTTTAGTAAAAGAAAACTAAATGTTTCTCTACGAAGGCAAAGGTGTGTTTCCAAATTGAAATAAATAAAGGAGTTTAAATGTGTTTTTGCTAAATTGGATCACTCTGGTGTAAATTATAACCTCTTACTACCTTTTAAAATGACTTTTAGTTGAAAATTAGTGAAAAGACTGAAACTGGAGATGGAGTTGAAAAGATCTGAAAGACTTTTGGAGATGGAAATGAACCGTCCAAAGTAATTGCACTTTTATGGAAACACGTGTCTTTGCCCGTTTTATCTCTTGTTTTTATATCGATGTCAGACTTGGGCGCGGCGCTGCTTTTCCCGCTCTGTTCTTCCTCGTGACTGGATCAAACCTAAAAACAAACGTACTGTGCAGAAAACCGTCTGTAGTGACAGAACTCCATGAACCAGCAATAACCACAGAGGCACAAGCTGGACGCGTTTGACTGCTGAAAATGTTCTCTTTGTGAATGTTCCGTGCCTGTCCGAGGATGTACATATCTGCGTTTCCTTCATAGAAGTCCTTCCGTTGAATATGATCACGTCTGAACGCGCTCGCCACTGTTCGTCACGAGATGCAGAACGAGGCCGTCAAAACTGGACAGAAACAAACAGTTTTAGACTTGGCTGTGCACATTTCTGTCTGACCACTAGATGGCCACAAAATAACCTAAATTAAAGCCGTTTTAAAATGTATTCTCAATTCAAATTATATTGTATGAAACAAAGATATTTAATTTACGATTGAATCAATTTCTCCTCCAAACTAATATTCCCATTTGTTTTCTACGACGGACTCTTAAAGAGTGGTGAGTCCTGATGGACCACTAGGGGGCGCAGTCACTAGACTCCAGTGTTGACTGCTGGGAGATTGTGCAATAAAATAAATAATATATTTACGTTTAAATGTAGCTTGTACAATATGGACATTTAAATGATAATATAATATATGATAGTTTCATTTTGACGCCTGCTGATGTGGAAATACGCACAGTTTTCTTCCATGTTCTTTTTGGGAGGGTCTTGAGTTATTTTTGCTTATTTATTATTACCGATGATTTTTCTGTAAATGAGTTGACGTGATCATTGGAAATATCTGTAAAGTCTGTGTCAGGAACGGCAAAATAAAGTCTAAATATGAATTTTAGTTTGATGTGATCATTTCTAACCTGACGTGTTTTATAACGATGTGACCGATGTAAAGACCACCTCCATAAGTCCGTGTGTCGTACAATCAGGACTGACCGCAAATCAAAATGGCACCGATTTGACAGGAACCTTGGTCACAAAACCTTCGACCCATTTTGGCTCTGGAGACGTATAAAGAGCACAGACCATGATGAAGGTTTCGGTGTGTGTCAGAATGTGGTCTTCTGGAGGTCAGTGTTAATATAATCATCCATGAGTCACAGCAGAAGAATGACTTCAGTTTCCTTGGGCCAACAAACATTGGCCTGAGGGCCGCATTTGGCCCATAGTTTGGATAGCCCTGGCATATTGCGATATGCTCTTTCACCACCAGATGGCACCATTGAAAAGCAAAAACCTGACAGATATATTTGATTTCAAAATACATGGAAACAAACGTAATCATTAGTAGAGTCTAAGATAAAACTCCTCAAGACTTTCTTTGAAACTATTTAGAGAAACTTTTAAAGCCACATTTGTGAACTTTACTGCCGCAAACGTCAGAGTGCGCCCTGAGGCACGTGGTGCACCTGTTTCAAAAATGGGTTTTACGAGTTGTACCGGTTGTACCCCATGGATGTATTATGGTTGTACCCCATGTTTGTACCTGACGCACGCACGCGCGCGGACACCTGTCGCGTCTCGTCACCCGCAGAGACGCTTGACATGAGAGGAGATTCTGAGCAAATGAACAGTTTTGTTAATTTATCATGAAATGTATTATTATTTGATACTATTTGAAACTAAACGTGTAAAACGTTGATTGAACCACTCAAAACGACAGTAATATTTAAAATATTTCTCTAAATAATCTCTGAAAAGACCTCTTTCTACAAAATGTATACAATCCAAAATTAAAATGTAAAACGCACTTTAATCTGTGCATCAAATGTTAAATTATCAAACACGTGACAACGTAATTAATAAATAATTTAAAAAGACAAATATATATTTTTATATTTTGTTCATGGCGTTGGAAATCTCTCCCGAAATGATCTCTGTCACACTCACTACGCATGCGCACCGGACAACACCGCTAGCTTCCTGCAAAAACACAGCCGCTACACAACAGACAAAGCTTTTACCGCGCGAACCGGACCCGGGACGTTTAGTCGAACCCGGGCACCACTTCCCACGTCAATGGTGAGACTTTCATCCGCTTTCACGAGCTCGTTTGTGGGAGAGTTTGGACGCACGGCCGTAGCTTAGCATGAGCACGCTGCTAGCATCCCTGCACCCGCTGTTTATTATGGCGGCGGGGCCCGACTATTTACTGCGTTGAAAAAACTTTAAAACCCCCCGCTAATTCAACATTAAAATCTCCTTTAGTCTCACGTATTCCTTTCACAACCTGCATCTGTTCATTCCGCGTATTAATAACTGAATTAATGTCGTTAAATTGGAGTTTTGTGCGAAAAGTTGGTAAACAATATTGATGCTAACGCGCTAATGCTACACACTCCTTGTTTAGTTTTTTTTGGAGCTCGTTACTGATTTCTTGAGTGTTTTATTGCTTGGATCCGTGTGTTTTATGGTTGTTTGGTGATTTGTGAAGGTTAAATTGTGGTGTTGGGTTGTTTTTAAATGAGCTACATTCGCCTTCGGAGCTTCAGCTAGCCGGGCTAAAGCTGTTGACAGGCAGTGGGAGGACGTTCTCTGCGGTTCATTGTGTCCTACTGGAGCTTGACCGATGACGGACAGAAGAGGAGAAACACAGCTGTAACATGCAAAAGTCTTACCGTCTAAATGTGTTTCCAGGGGTGACGACATTATACAATTCCTCTACGTTTTGATTTGAGAAAAAGTTTTGTCAGTTTGGTGTCCGAAATTGTGAATAATCGTGCAATGTTTCTTCTCACAATAATCGGAACGGTGAGAGATCCCTTAATGTTAAAATGTCAAATAAAAACATCATTAAAATAAGTATATATATTTTTCATACAGTAATGATATTGTGGGATTCAGATTTATTTTTTGATATAATCGCAACACCAAAGTGTGACTGTGAGAGATCCCTTAATGTTAAAATGCCAATAAACGAAGATGATAAAAATAATAACCAATATAGTGTTATACAATATTGATATTGTGGGATTCAGGTTCAGTTTTAAATATATTTTACAAATAGTTTAGTGACATCTTCACAGTTTTGGTGGTTCCAGTTGGTGTATTTCATTATATATTCAGGGATGCGTCTAAATCATAATCATAAATGAGCACGACAGGCCTGTCACAGTCATAACTAATGGATGGAAGTATCGTTTCTGTAGTACAATACGTTTTACAGCTGTAGGCGGACGAATAAATCACTTTCATGAGTCATTACTGATACGAATGACTTAAAGTGCCCCCTACAGGTCAGACGACTCATTGAACTTAGACGCACTTACGTTTTATATCGTTAAAATGTTGCTAAAGATGATAAATGTTATCCCGAAACGGCTTGTTTTTTTAGGTTCATAATGTTACCTAAAACACTGGGCCAAAACTCATCTAATGTCGCAATAATGTCAAATGTTTTATTTGACAAATAAAAAATATATGAAAGCGACTTTATTTTGTTGAATTCATGTTTAGAGAGTCAAAAAAGTAGTTTCTTTGTGTAAATTCTGCATAAACTTTGACTGGAATGACTGTGTCCCTGGTGTGATGTCACTTCCTGTCATTTTCTACACAAATACCTGCTCGATCGGTGTGAAACTATAATTTATACGTACGACAGGTAGAAACACACCAAATAAAGTTAGAATTAGAAAATAGTAAAAACCTGTCATGGGCCTTTTAAAGTGTTTAAATTCAGCTTTTTATTTATGGCGGTGTTTTTAACGATACATTTAGAAAAGGCTTCAGGATAGTTCCGTTCACTCGTATAAGCCTTGCGTAAGTGCCCTTAAGCCTCTAATTCTCCTCTTTTTGTCATTTACACCTTTTTAATTTCCCACCTCGGCGCCCCTCGCACGTCCGCGCTCGCCCCTCGTCCGTGCGACCTACTTTGCCCGCCTTTGTCCGCTCCCTCCGTATCACGACCGCTGCCGCCAAAAAAAAAAAAAACAGGTTAGATCTTATCTCGCCTATTGATATCGCTGATACTCGCGTGTTTTCCCCGAATGTGGGTTAGGCGCATGTAAGTCGGCACGCTCGGGGCTTATCGGGGGGCGAGCGGGAGCGCCGCCGGCCCCACGTGAGCTGCATGTGCCGGGGATTAGTGCGTTTCCTGATGGGGCGATAAAGGGCCACCAAGGGTGAGGTTTGGGGGGCTTTCGGGGGCAGAGGGAGGAGGATAAAGGGACGGAGGAGGATATAAAAGGGAGCGTGCTGAAGGTGGCAGGTAATTCCCTCTTCCCGGCGCGTGCAGGGGCGCGGGGCGCTGGTTTAAGGCGAGACGCTGCAGGTGAGTGGGAAAGCGGCCGCGTTGGCACAGTGAACGCCGGTCGTTTACGCGTTTGAATGCAAGAAAATAGGGACGTCCCGATATCGAATGTTAGTGTTGCGATTATCGTGGGTAAAAACACGATTTAACGATTCTTCTCGATTCTTGAGACTAAACAACAGTGAAATCTTTAGTTTTCGTTCATTTCCATTGACGGACATGTGACTTCAAGTTTGTGAGCGGCTTTATGAAATTTAACTTTATGAAAGACAAATGACATCAAATGTGACAATAAACAGCCAGATTTAAAATGTTCTTTACATATAGCTCTATTTGGACACTAGATTGAACTAAAAAGACTTAATTTTGGTATTTATTTTGGTTCCCACCAAATAAATATTGTGACCTGAATAATCACGATTATCGATGAACCTGATCATCTCGACCTCCCTGCAAGAAAAGTACGTTTTTGTGAACATTTCCTGCTTCATTGTGTCGACATTTTAGATGCAAAAAATAATAATTATGCCATTTTTAGTATTTGAGGAAACGATCTTGGTTTAAAATTGTAGTTAAAACTCGTGTACAGTTTGGTGTGTTCGTGCTGCTTTACGGCCTGATCTTTATGTCTCTGTGGTAGGGAAAAGACCCAGAGAAATCGACGGATGAAGTGGATTCAATGGAAGAATTAAAACACATTTGGAGAAAGACTGGACACGTCAAACTGACCAAGAAAAAAAAATAAAAAAACGAGCACAAAAGTAAAAAGTTCTGTGCTTAATTTAGATTTTTTGAGCCGTGTTTTCTTATAATGTGTTTATTGTTTATCAATTGATTCATTTTTTCTTTCACTTCACCACATTTGAGAGCAGGTCAAAGTACTTTCTACTCTACAAAGTACTTTTAACTTGTTCATGGTGACGTTTGGAGTTCAAGTTTTGGCTTTAAACACAAATGTCAAAGTATTGAAACGGACAATTCTGTATAAAGAGCAACACATTTCTAAACTTACTTAACTTAAATTAAATACTACCCAGATTGGAGCAAACAGAATAAATATATACATAATAATAATCACTGGGAAAAGATCCTTAAAGTACTTATTAAACAGGTTATTTTTGTACGAGCTACTTTGACTTTCACGTGAGTATTTTTTAGCTCCGGTGTCTGTGCGCTGAGAATATTAAGTTTATCATTTATAGTAGAAATAAAAATGGGGGAAAAAAGTGATGATTTAAACGTTCGAATAAGTGTGATATTTCTACTTAATTGTGATTATTTCTACACACATTTCACATTTGTCTGATAATTAGACATGTTTAAAGACAAGTTTTCTGTTGAATTGACGTAAAAATCCTCTGAATATCGTTGTCAAGTTCGCCAAGCCTTAATTGGGATTCCCAAGATTTAAAAGAAAAGGAAAAAAGGATTGGAGTGAGTTTATTCTTCGACTGAAAAGCTGGCGTGTGGAAAATCTCTCAGAACGATTACGTATCTGGAAGTATCGACCCAAACTGCACGGCATAAAGGACGGTTTATACTGAAAAGTACGAGGAAATTGTATTTGGGTGTTTAAAAAAAGCAGAGTAAACTCCTTAAATCCCTTGCTAACTCCGTCCATGTCCTTTTGTTCCACATAAATCCTTTTGAATCTGCATTAAAATCGTCGACTTGAGGCTGCACGATGTGGGGAAAATATCCAATCGCGATTTTTCTGACTAGAATTTCAGTTTTTTTTCACGAGACAAAAAGACTATGAACTGACAAATGTGTATTTAACATGTTTGCACAGGTCTAAACGACAGGGTTTTTAGTTGTTTGTGGAGGCAAGACAAGTTCTTTTGTAGAGCACATTTCGTACACAAGGTAATTCAAAGTGCTTCACACAACAGGAAAAAATGCAAAAATCACAAAGACGTGACAGAAATCACAAAACCGTCATTTCCATTGATTAAATTTAACAATTTTGCTGGCAAGAATCATACATTTTGTCCATGCTTAGTGACCCGCCAGATGGAAAACCAAGTCTGTTGCACCACACTGACACTCCAGACACTCTCTTCCATATTCATTTGACATTGCCTGCGTAACAAATGTCTCTGGGAGAGGCACATCACCTTTTAGAGTGATTCTTTCTGGAGAGCGTGATGGCGGACGTTAAAATTGCGATTTCGAGTTTACTAAAAGCCTTAGAAATTTGTTGAAATAACACAATAAATTGCTCCAAAAACCCAGTATACAACCAAGTTTGACAAAGTGTGCGTTCTTAACAGGTCCGACCGCGGCAGAAAGGGAAAAGGCAGGACATTTACTGGCGAATTATGAGTCGAATCTGTCGTTTTACTCTCGAATCTGGACGCCACAGAATCTCAGAAAGACTTAGTACGTTTAGTCGAGCGCACGATAGACAAGGGCGCGGCTGTAGTGGGAGTTTACGCGTCGTTTTTGTTGATGTTGTGTTTTTGTGGCGCAGGGTTGGAGGCGACGAGGAGAGCGAGACGTGTGAAAGGAGCTGAAGATGGAGGACACTCAGGAGCAGCCGGTGAGAGGACCAACATACAACAACGAGAACATCACAGGAGATCACACACATATTTGCACAGAAAACTACCCAAAAAAGCAGATTAAACACACAATTCAGGCTCAGAATCGCTCACTTTATGTTTTCTGCTGTTGTCAATACGTCTCCTTTAACATACTCATGACAGGTCAATGACAGGAAGTGACATCACACCAGGGACAGGAAGTGTCATCACAACAGGGACACTCGCTCCAGTCAAAGTTTATGCAGAATTTACACAAAGAAACAACTTTTTGGACTAAACATGAATTTAACAAAATAGTCGCTCTCATATATTTGTATTTGTCAAATACAAAAAACTGTGACATTAGATGAGTTTTGGGCCAGTGGTTGCTGGGTGATTTCCTACTGTGACGTCATCAATTACAAACGGGAAGTGAAATTATAAACCTACAAAATTTGCTATTCTGTGATAAAATTGTTATAATTTTTTTTGCCAAACTCAAAATATATTTATCTTAACTTGCGTTTTAGTTCCTGTAGGGGGCGCTTTAAAATCACCAAAATAACGAATAAATGTACAGAAATAAAAATACTGCAAGGAAAACACGATGGTCGAAAGCGTTTTTTTCTTCAACATTTCATTCAAATGTAAGAGTGTGTGAAATGGTTTTAGCGTTTACGTTTGTGCGTTTGCGTTTGTGCGTTTACGTTTGTGCGTTTACGTTTGTGCGTTTAGCATCTCCGCGGTTCAAAGATCAGGTTTAAATGTGTCTGAAGCTGATGTGACGGTTTAGAAGTGTGAAACACGGAGCCTCGATGTACCGGATCTGTTTGCACGTCATGAAGTCAAATCTGTTCTCGAAATGGAGCGATTTATTCTCCGAGAAGCAGGAAGTTAGCATGCTAATGTTTGATGGCATGCTAATGTTTGTTAGCTTTGCCCTGGGCTCAGACTTTTTTTTTATTTTTATAGTTTTTTTAAAAGAACAGAACGGAAGAAAAAATATATATAATAAAACATGACTGAGATTAAAATAAATAATAAATAATAAAATAAATAAAAGAGTAAAGTGAAATAAAATTAAAATCACGGTGCAGATTGTCCAACATAATTGTCCCATTTGGTCCATAATCTGTTAAAAAAGAAAAGTGTTAATAAACTTGCGGTGATGAATATTTATGATGTTCAGGGAAGTGACGACGCGAGGAGTTTAACACGACTTTTTTAACGTTTCTAAACCGTCAAAGTCTGGCACCGCCCCCTTTTAAGCCGCTCGTTAGCGTTTCCTCTGACCTTAGCGCTAGCGAATGCAGCGTTTCCGCTCAACACGAACACGTTCTGCTTTCTGTTTTCAGACGAAGAAGGCCAAGCTCGATCTGGAGCCGGAACAGGAGGAAGAGCCGAGGTTTGGGAAATAAAGTCGGATTAATTAATGACATTTACAAACGCGTTAAAGCCATTCGATTTCTGTCGGAACGTTGGTGTTGCGCGTTTATTATGTTTGTCACTTTGATTTAATAATGCCTCTGTCTTTGTCCTGAGTCTGTAAAGTTCAGATAACGACCTTTTATTTAATTAGTGTATTACTGTGGCGGTTCATTGAGTGAGCTGAGAATCTAAATATTTGCGGTAAATGTAAATTAATATTCGCTGTAAAACGTGACGACGATGTTTTAAAATGTGTGTGAATAATGTGAACATATTCGTGTGTCGTGGCAGTTCTTTTCTTTTTACTGTATTTACTTAGAGGAGTGAACGCTTCATAGCCTTTGTTTGGTCTACTCAGCCGTTGCTATAGCGATGTGTCCACTTCAAAGGCCTTTTCTTCTGCAGAGTCGAAGACAGAAGTCCAGGGGAAGTGTTGGACTCTTCAGAGCAGGAAGCGTCGTATTCTGCGCTGTCCAACGCGTTAGACTCAGGTCAGGACTGAGCACGGACTGAGCACGGACTGAGCACGGACTGAGCACGGACTGAGCACGGACTGAGCACGGACTGAGCACGACCGAAACGGACCGAAAACGGACCGACGCTCATGAAACAATCTGAACACGGACTGAACACGGACTGAACACGGACTGAACACGGCCTGACGCTCCTGAAACGATCTGAACACGGACTGAACACGGACTGAACACGGACTGAACACCGACTGAACACGGACTGAACACGACTGAACACGGACTGAACACGGACCGACGCTCATGAAACGATCTGAACACGGACTGAACACGGACCGACGCTCATGAAACGATCTGAACATGGACTGAACACGGCCTGACGCTCATGAAACGATCTGAACACGGACTGAACACGGCCCGACGCTCATGAAGCAATCCTGAACACGGACCGAACAGGGACTGAACACGAACTGAACACGGCCCGACGCTCATGAAACGATCTGAACACGGATTGAACACTGACTGACGCTCATGAAGCAATCCTGAACACGGACTGAACACAAACTGAACACGAACTGAACACGGCCCGACGCTCATGAAACGATCTGAACATGGACTGAACACGGCCTGACGCTCATGAAACGATCTGAACATGGACTGGACACGGCCCGACGCTCATGAAGCAATCCTGAACACGGACCGAACAGGGACTGAACACGGACTGAACACGGCCCGACGCTCATGAAACGATCTGAACACGGACTGAAACCGGACTGAACACGGACTGAACACGGACTGAACACGGACTGAACACGGACTGAACACGGACTGAACATGGACCGACACTCATGAAATGATCCTGAACATGGACTGAACACGGACTGAACACGGCCCGACGCTCATGAAACGATCTGAACACGAACTGAACACGGCCCGACGCTCATGAAACGATCTGAACACGGACTGAACACGGCCCGACGCTCATGAAACGATCTGAACACGGACTGAACACGGCCCGACGCTCATGAAATGACCCTGAACACGGACTTGTGCATTTGTTGTTCGGTTTCGGGTCATGGTTTCGCTGCGTTCAGTGGACACTTTGTAAGTTTCCCGTGTTTTGTGGATGTTCAGGAGACCAGGCGCAGACGGAGAATGAAGGAGTTCAAACGTGCTCTGATCCGATCTCGTACGGACACTCAGGTACTGCCACGGTGTGCGACGCCACTGTAAATGCAGAAGTGAAACGTCACCTGTGCATGTCTCTGTGTGACAGGTGCGACAGGGACCAGCGAATTCACGCAACAGGTTTACCAAGGGAACAAGTGAGTATTTCACACGCAACTGCACGCAGAAAGTCTATTGTTTGAAGCTCCTCGAAAACTGAACATTTAGCTCGAGGGGAACGTCTGAAACGGATTTAGGACAGAGCAATTCAACCTGAGGGCAGCAGAGGGCAGCAGAGGGCAGCAGAGGGCAGCAGAGGGCAGCAGAGGGCAGCAGAGGGCAGCAGAGGGCAGCAGAGGCAGCAGGGGCAGCAGAGGGCAGCAGAGGCAGCAGAGGCAAATATCGTATCTTTAAAAGTCTCACGTTAATATCAGGGACTTCATATATCAGTTGATGAAGTCTTTTGCTGTTTTTTATTGCGACAACAAAATCATAATGAACTACATAGACCATGATCCCTTGCTCCATTTCAGTGCGGCCAACGCAACCACGAAAGGAATGCACTTTTTAAGCGCTTTTATCGTAACGGTTTTGAATGAGATCGAAATGATTCTCACAAACTGGTGTCAAGGCGTTTTTAAAAAGGCGGTTAAACATCTTTGCGTTGGCAAAAGGAGGAGGAGGGGCTTATGTCGGGGTTCACGCGAGGCTAAAATAACTGTAGGCTAACTGTAGGCTAACTGTAGGCTAACTGTAGGCTAACTGTAGGCTAACTGTAGGCTAACTGTAGGCTAACTGTAGGCTAACGTGAGGCTAACTGTAGGCTAACTGCGGCGCATTCTCGCCACAAATGAAAGATACTGGCTGAGAGCTGTTTGGGTTGAAGTTAAAAGAGAGTTAAATATGAGTGGAAAACAATTTTGTGAATGGGGTCTTTAGTAAACTAACTGCTCTCTCGCTATCCCCTCTTCTCTCTCCCTCTTCCCTCTTCCTCTTCCATCTCTTCCTTCTCTCTCCCCTCTTCCTTTCCTCTCTTCCCCCTCTTCTCTCTCTCCCTTCTCACTCTCTCCCTCCCCCTCTCTCCTCTCGCCCCCCCTCTCTCTCTCTCCCTTCTCACTCTCTCTCCCCCCTCTCTCTCCTCTCTCTCTCTCCCTCTCGCTCTTCTCCCCCTTCTCGCTCTCTCCCCTTCTCGTTCTCTCTTCCCTCTCTCTCTCTTCCCTCTCCTCTCTCCCCTCTTCCTTCCCTCTCTTCCCCCTCTTCTCTCTCTCCCTTCTCACTCTCTCCCTCCCCTCGCTCTCCTCTCGCCCCTCTCTCTCTCCCCCCCTCTCTCTCTCCCCCCCTCTCTCTCTCCCCCCTCTCTCTCTCCCCCCTCTCTCTCCCCCCCTCTCTCTCTTCCCTCTCTCCCTCCTCTCTCTCCTCTCTCCCTCCTCTCTCTCCTCTCTCCCCTCTTCTCTCTCTCCCTTCTCACTCTCTCCCTCCTCCCTCTCTCCCTCTCTCCCCCCTCCCCCCCTCCAGCCCTTCAGTGACGTCGTTCAGCCCGGCCTCGTTCCCGGCCCTGGCCCAGTCCGGTCTGTACTCGCCCTTCTCTCAGACTGGACCGATGTGTGGACAGACGTACGGACTCCCGCCCTTCGGTCAGTGCTTTTCACCTCGCCGTGTTTTGAGACTAACCCCTCACTCAGCTGCAGCCTCACTCCTGCTCGTAACATCGAACCCTGTCGAGATGATAGCTTGGGTTTTTATTAACAACGTACCAAAAAAGATCAAATTCGAATACAAAAAATGTGTGTGTGGCTTGTGCCTTCATGTCGTGGTTACGCTTCAGGTCCCAGCTCAGGGTTTTGTTCAGCAGAAGGTCAGAACATATTTGTAAAGTCTCAAGTGCAGAGTGAGAAGCTTTGAGACACCTTCAGGATTTTGAACGTTTTTGCACTTTTATCACGCGTTCAGAAACCAATTTTAACGCTTCACAAAGACGACACAAGTAAACAGAAACACAGTGTTATATCTTAACTGGGAAAAAGCGCTTGGACTCGTCGTGATGAAGAACGGTGTGTTAAAGTGAGGTGTGGACTGACTTCAAGGACACACGTTCTTTTAACCCTGTTCTGACACTGTTCCTCGTCACAAACGCGACGTTGAGGCTCGGCGGGAGAGGACCTTCCAACCAGGATGCTTCAAACGAGTGTGAATGAAGCTAAACATGCTCCAGCTGTGTTTGTGACGAGGGACGAGGTGAGAACGGGGTTAGAAGCTCACAAAACTCTAGTTTGTGTCCTCTAAATGCATAAAAACCCATCTATTACTCTTGTCCTTCCTGTCTCTCGCTGAGCGTTTCCTGCCTCTGCCTCTCACTTCTTCAGGAGCTTTGTGGCCGGGTGTTAAGTCAGAGACGGTGCCCCCGGAGGCGCCCTCTGCTGGTCAGCCCGGGTTTCTCAGCTTCAGCGCCGCATACAGCCCGCCTCAGTCCGGGCCGCTTCACTACTCGTACCCGAGCCAAGGCAAGCAGTCTGCACTCGCAACACGCACGCTCTGCATTCACTCTGCCACAGATCACTCGCTCTGTGTTTGTGTTCATGTTTGACCGTGTGCGTTTGGTCGATCCAGGTTCGAGCTTTACCACGTCCAGCGTTTACTCCAGCCTCCCTTCGGCCGCCGCTCCAACCACAGTGTCTTCTACGGCTGCACAGGTAACACGGCAACGACCCGCGCTCCAGTGCTGAACAACACTTAAACTAGTCTGAGTATGACTACTGTGGTCTTTAGTCAGGGCCGCGCTGGGACCAGGAAGTTTAGCTCAGACCGGTCCACTTTCAACATATGCAAACATGTTTTTATATGAATGTATAATTATGATTGGCCATGATGTCATTAATAATGCAGGTCAGGATGCAGTCAGAGCTGGTGTTTTAGCACAGGATCCTTTTACAAAACAGAATGAGCTGCAGTTTGTCCTGCGACTTTAGCACTTCTGCTTTAGTGTACTTTTAGTTTAGTGCGACAGTGGTTGTCTTAAAGATGTTCTTGGTTTTGCATCACAAATGTCTCTTGACTCCAGTCTTATCTGCTCCAGGTTTGTGCGAAGCTCAAAGCGTCGGATAAATAGTAAAAGCCTTGTTATTTCCATGAGCGGATCTCGTTCTCTCCTCCTGCTGCGGGGAACTGTAAACACCGCCCACTTTCTACTGCAGCCAATCGCCAAAAAATAACCAAGGACACTGCAGCCAATCAGAGCTAGACAGAGGCTGCGACCCTAACCCTAGATCTTAGAGATACTTCGGTCTACTCCATCATATTCCTCTGAACCTTCCTCTTTCAATCCGCTCTCGCCGATGTCGTTCCGACCGTTGCCCTTTTCCAGAGAGTCTCCGTTCTGCTTCTGGGCCGTGTCTTTACTGGCGTTACTTTTTTTCCCGACAATGAAAAAGTAAAAAGCAATCATTGGAGACGGTCTGTGGCCAAAATAATATCACAAATGTACATAAAATATGAACGTAAAATGGACATACAGACATTTTGAATCCATTTGAACTTCAACGCAGAGAACAATAACGGCCCCAAATCACAGACCTGAGGCCTCTCAGTGGAACTTTCCTGGTTAAACAATGACTATATTAACTTAAAAAATGTAAATTAATAGTCAAATTAAATTGTAGTATCGTGAAAAAACTAGCAAAGGCAACACATTGGTACAAATTGTTATGGATAGTTATTTTGAGTGCACAAGTTGGATAATTAAGAGCGTAACCTTCTGCCTTGTTCCTCAAAATCGACTTTTTAATCGCGCTGTAATTGTTTTCTCTTCGTATCGTGATGGAGCAGGTGGAACTCCGTGCCCCAGTTTTCTCTTTGTTACGTCATGTGATATTTTGCATCCGAAACATGAGAGAACGATCCTCGGGTGTCAGACCAAAGCAGTCTCTTGTCTCTAACCCGTCTTAAACCTCACGTATACTCTACTCTATGCTCTGGAGTCTATGTTTTTGCCCTAAATCCTAACTCTGCACCGCTGTGTGTCGCCCCCTGCAGGAGCTGAGCAGTTACAGCGCTCTGGGGCAGTTCCCTCAGTACTACAGTCTGCCTCAGAGCTTCGTCCCTGCGGCTCTGTCCTCGTCCGACGACCACTCCGCCTCCTCCGGGTTTAAATCTGAGGAGGCTGCGGCCGCCGGACTGCCCCCTAGAGGTGAGCGTGGGAACTGCCTCTCCTCACTCACACTTCAGCATTAACGTCCCCTTGAATACGTCTGTGGAGGTGATGTGTATTAGACGATCCAAAGTGGCCACTGTGAGGTTCTAGCTCCCGACGCGGTCTGGTTCTCTTGGGCTCCAGGTGGACTTTAGCTCAGGAGGAGGAGCTCCACACCACAGCCAGATGATTGGATGAGAGAGAACGCAGACTCAGGCCTAAACAAAAAGCAGAGAAACACAAACTCTGACTTGATCTTGTGCTAAAGCGCTGCGTTTCCACTGATGCTAACTTATATGTGGAGCCTTAGCAACACAGAGCTAGCAAAGCACGTTAGCAACAGCCGTTTCCTGTTTGTGCCGTTGTCAAGACCCCAAATGTGATGTTTCCAGGTCATAATGCGTCTGACATGATTCCATAAAGAGAGGTTCAAACGCGGCGTCGAGGCTTTGCACACAAGGCAAAGACATGAGGCAAAACTGTTCCTGTGCACGCTCGCTTTAGACACGCCCCTCACACACACAAACTTGGAATGACGTAAATAAACGTCTTTTTATGATTCGCTCAGATCGACCTCAGGATTAAAAGTATAATTCAGGTACAATTTCGATTTGTCTCTTAAATGACGTGTTGTGTTTGACGTCCGTTGCTCTGGAAATGCACTCCATCTTGAACTAAATCATTCCGAAACACTCTGGTGTCGATGGTCTGGAGGGTCAGTGGCCGTACAAACAGGCTATGCAACTTTCTTTCCCCAAAAACCAAATAATATGCAGTTCTCCAGCAGTTCATTGACTAAACCAGGACTAAAAGTGTGCCTAAAACTAGGGCTAAAACAGGACTAAAACTACTACTGAATTCAGGTCTGAACTAGGTCCAAACCGGGACAGTACCGGGACTAACATGTCGAGTATCTTTCTGTAGACTCGTCTCCTCCAGAGTCTCTCCCGGCCGCTGCAGCTCTGCCCACAGCGCCCCCCACAGGAGCACAAGAGCAGGTCGATGTGAGCCGCAGGAACTCCATGGGAAAGTCCAAAGGGAAGAACAAGAAAGCCGAGAGCCAGTCCACGGACTCGGACCTGGAGGTAACTGTGGACCGGAGACTCGGGCCTTCGCCTTTGCTTCTGCCATTTCATGTTTGCCACGCCCTTTTCCTTGCGTGTAAAAGATCTCTCGTTTTGTCTCCAGCGCATCTTTCTGTGGGATCTGGACGAGACCATCATCATTTTCCACTCGCTGCTCACCGGGTCGTACGCGCAGAAGTTCGGCAAGGTAACCGTGGCTTCCGAGACCGCTCGTTTTGGGTGGTGCAGATGTAGAGTCTCAGTTTGTTTGTGTTTTGGTTTTTGTTTGCGTCGGCCCAGGACCCGGCCTCGGTATTGAACCTGGGCCTGCAGATGGAGGAGCTGATCTTCGAGCTCGCGGACACTCACCTTTTCTTCAACGACCTCGAGGTACAAGCGCCCGCTCCGTCCCAACGTCCCAAGCTTTTTTCGTGGACTTAATTCAGCGATTTTGTTTTTGATATGTTCATGCCAGGAGTGCGATCAGGTTCACGTCGAAGATGTCGCTTCGGACGACAACGGACAAGACCTTACGTGAGTTCTGTTCGGAAATCTCGATTTTGTGGCGTTAAAAGTCTTCAGAGTTTGTCTCGAATCATTTGTTTTGTGTCACGGAACCTCAGATTTTTCATTTTATTTAATCCGATCATGAACTTATTGAGAATGTACGAGGCTAAATGCTTAAAGGGCCCATGACGGGTTTTTATGATTTTCTAATGTTGACTTCATTTGGTGTTTTAAACCCGTTGTGAATATAAATGGTAGTTTTACGCCAATCGAGAAGGTGCCGCTTTTGTCACTTCACAATCCCATAATATGGACTCCGGCGACGCCTTAGAAAGTTACATGGCGTCACTTTAACCAGGCGTTCACCCAAAAGTATTTCGTAGAGTGAAAGGCAAAGATGAAAAGGTTTTTCTGTGGCTTTATTTTCCGTTCTTGTCAAAAAAACATTAAAATGTCTAACGTTTTTAAAAATATATACAAAGAAAAATGCTTGATTCTCAATACCGTAATTAAAAATACTTTCTTTTTTCATTTGCAATTGATTGGATTTAATTTGCAAGACTAAACATGAGTCGTTTCCGTAGTTTTAACATATTTATGACCAATACTATTCTTAAAGTATTCAGGAAAGCTCCACGTTTGTCTGCTTCTACGTCTTTGTCTCACGTCTTCAGTCCTTCTCTCGGTCGCACAGGAACTACAACTTCGTGGCGGACGGCTTCAGCGGCTCGGGCGGGTCGGGAGTGGGCGGAGCCAACAGCGGCGTTCAGGGGGGCGTGGAGTGGATGAGGAAACTGGCCTTCAGGTACAGGCGGCTAAAGGAGATCTACAACGGCTACAAGAACAACGTGGGAGGTGAGTCCGGAGCTCCGTGAGCGGGGGAAACGCCGCCATGAGGGGAGAGGGGGCGGGGAGGGGGCGGGCCACAACGGAACATTTCCCGAGACGCAGGACGAGGATTGAACTCAAACTGTTGTGCCAAGCAGAATGTATCGGAATTACTGCGTGAGATCATTGCGAAAAGAACGCCTGTTACGGCTCGGGGAAGGTGAAATCTAAGAGGAGGAGGTGAAAGTCTAAGGAAGGGAGTGAGGAGGAGGGGAGGGTGAAAGTCAAGGAGGAGGAGAGTGTGAGGTGAAGTCTAAGGAGGAAGGAGAGAAGGTGAAGTTCTGCAGGAGGAGCTGAAGTCTAAGAGTGTGAAAGTCTAAGGAGGGAGGAGAGAGTGAGTCTGGAGGAGGAGAGGAGGAGGTGAAGTCTAAGGAGGAGGAGGTGAAGTCTAAGCGAGGAGGAGGAGTGAAGTCTAAGGAGGTGAAGTCCTTAAGAGCGAGTGAGAGAGGAGGAGGTGAAGTCTAAGGAGGTAAGTCTAAGGAGGAGGAGGTTGAAGTCTGAGGAGGAGGAGGTAAAGTCGTCTAAGGAAGGAGAGTGTGAAAGAGTTCTAAGCGAGGAGGAGTGAAGGTTCTAAGGGTAGGATGAGGAGTGAGGAGGACGTTGGTGAAGTTCTTCTAAGGAGAGAGGTAGGTGAGGAGGAGGTGGTGAAGTCTAAGGAGGAGGAGGAGGTGGTGAAGTCTAAGGAGGAGGAGGAGGTGAAGTCTAAGGAGGAGGTGAAGTCTAAAGGGGGTTAAAATGATTTTTTTGTTTTTTACTTTCAACGTGTGGATAAATGCTGAATTATTTTCCGTTTTGTTTTTTGGAGAAAAATCTGTGAATTCTACTGTGAAGTGTGATGCGAAGAGAACAGCGCCGCCTTGTGCCTGATTATTGAACTCGTTTGCTTGAGCTCTCAGGACATTCTTCTTTGACACTCTCGTTCAATCATAATAATAAAACTGAGTGTCGTGTTTCAGGGCTGTTGAGTCCGATAAAGCGCGATCTGCTCCTGAGACTTCAGACGGAGATCGAGAACGTGACCGACGCTTGGCTCAGCACGGCGCTCAAGTCTCTGCTGCTCATCCAGGGCAGGTACGGCTCCTCTGAGTGCGACTGCTGCTCGTCCAGGGCAGGTACGGCTCCACTGAGTGAACGTTCGGTCTGTTGTAGAGTGTGTGTGTTTGTGTGTGTTTCAGGGGGAAGTGTCTGAACGTTCTGGTGACCACGACGCAGCTGGTTCCGGCTCTGGCCAAAGTGTTGCTGTACGGACTGGGAGAGGTCTTCCCCATCGAGAACATCTACAGCGCCACTAAAATAGGTGAACTTTAAGAACTGTGAGAGACCACCCTCTCCCGCGCGCGCGAGCGAGAGACCGCCCCCTCCCTCCCGTGAGATTGACTCCTCCCCTTGTGTCCAGGAAAGGAGAGCTGCTTCGAGAGGATCGTGTCCCGGTTCGGGAAGAAGGTGACGTACGTTGTGATCGGAGACGGTCGCGATGAAGAATTTGCTGCAAAACAAGTAAATACAGTTTAAAAACCTGATTATAACGAGGTAAATTAATTATATTTATTAGTAATTAAGAACTTCATTTGATTAAGTCCAAGTTATTCCTCTTAAAGTTTAGCAGATATAAATAACAGAAAGTCACTCTGAGCCTGTTGTTATTAATTGTACTTAAGATATGCCAGGAAACAGTTGTGTAATTACCTCTGTCACATGACCCGCTGCCCGCGTCCAACCAGGAAGTGACGACATAACCTTCTGCTGGCCCTCTAACTGCCCGTTCTGCCCGTTCCGCAGCACAACATGCCGTTCTGGCGCATCTCGACTCACGGAGACCTCGTGTCCTTGCACCAGGCGCTGGAGCTGGACTTCTTATAAACACACGCGCACGTTTCCCCCGGCGACGCGAGCAGAGACGTTTCATTCGCCGCTCCGCGTTTCTTTGGACCGAAGCCAAAACGCGGCGGACGTGTTTTTTTTGTTGTTTTTCCAGATTTGAACGGCAGCTAATCTCACGAAGCTGGAACGGCGCCGACTCCGAAGCGAAAAGGGAAGTTCATCTGTCGTTTTCACCGTCCTCGTCACAAACGCACCGCCATTTTGAATTGTTGTTGTTTTTTTTTTTTTCCCTTCCATTATTTTCATGTCTGTAAACGTGTCGAAGGCTTTAAACGCGCCGCCATCGGAAACGTTCGCTAGTTTAGCCGTCGCGCGACTTTGGATCGGCGCAAAACTTACAATCGTTTAAATCTTTTCTCACAACGGCAAAAAGAAAAAGGCAAAAACGCGTTTTTTTTCTGCAGTTTATCCGTCCATGTTAGTTTTTTTTAATGCAAAATGACAATAATTCTGGTTCATTATGTGTTTGAATGACTGAACTTTTCCACATGAAACGAAAACTGTCACGAAGTTAATCGTCTTCATCAGAATCACTTCAAAATTATAAGAGTCGAAACGGTTTAAAAATCAAACAAAAAAACATGATTTTTTTTTTTTTTTTTACATCATATTTAAAGCATTTAAAGCTCTTAATATTTCATTTTTCCAAAAGTCAAATGGTAAAAATGAATGGATGTTTTGTCATTTTTAACCGACTAAATGTGACACTTGATCATCGACGGTAAAAACTCATCGTTCGTTAGATATTTAAGTTTTTCTGGACTAAACGGACTCGAAAACATTAACAAAAAGACAAAAGTTTATGACAAAGACATCGACATTATTCAACAAAAATGTGAAAAAGAGTTGAAACATTTAAACAGCTTCAAATACTCACCAATAACACACTTTATTCATAAATATTCTCTTTATTTGACTCATTTTATAATTATTATTCTTTTTTTTCAAAGGTTAAACACCACAAAAACAGAACTAAACCAGAGAGGAGAAGATAAAATACAAATAATCATCAACTAAACGGCAACGGTCGCCATTTTTCAACCTTTTTATTTGGTTTAAAAATGTGTTCAGTACAAATACTCGCGTCGACTAAAACGGCGTTCAGGCCAGTTCCTTTTTCCGCGTTCACACTTGATCTGTGTGAGCGGTGCACTTTTGGGAACAAGCGTCTGAAGTGATGTAACGCCGGAGTTCCCGTTGTGACCACACGGAGCACACGCGAACGCACCGCGCGTTTGGCCAGACGTTTGTGACCGACGTCGTGGTCAAACGTGACACGACGACCTTTGTTGTTGTTTATGACGTTATTTTTGTCTCCGAAAAGCAGCCGAACGGCACAAAATAACACGGAACATAATCAAATCTGTCTTTTTTTTCTTTTTTACAAACTTCACGCAGAATTTGCTCTGATTCCAGTTGAATATCACACAAAAATATTGATTTAAAACGTATGTATAATCAGTGTTATGTTGATTGTTTCCCGTCGTAAAATCTTACATTTAGAAATATAAATGTACAGAAAAAATGTAAACTACAGACATTTCAAGTTTTTTTTATTTTTCGGGGTTTTTTGTTTATTTTTTTGTTGTTTTTATGTGAAAACTTCAAAATGTGAAAAATGTTATCAAACCAGATTTAAATGTATTTCTTCACTTTGTTGACACGATCGATCCAAAATGAGAAATCCAAATTCCCTCTGAACATTTGAAATATATTTGAACCAGATTCGACTGAAAATGCAATTAAAAAAAAAAAAACCCTCAGTTTTCAGAGTAAAAACTTAAATAAACTTTTTAAAATGTCGTTTCTTCTTGGTTTAAAGTGGACGTTGTGTTGTGTGACTGTCACGACGCGGAGCTCCCTCTGGTGGTTGTGGTTGTGGTTTCCTCATATTCACATGTGGGATTCACGAGTCTGTCCAATGACCCTTTAATGTTAAATGAACTGGTGATTGAAGTGATTTTATTATGTCTATTAGCTCTTCATAAGTACATTTCACATACGTACGTTGGTAAAAACATTAGATTTTTGTTGCATCAATTAAGAAGTCGTATTTTGACCTTTTATCACGTTTCTCTGACCCTTTTATAACTAAAGAAGGTGTCGACATTGAATCAAAATGTCAAAAACTATTGAACAACTTCAGATTTTCCTCATTAATTCACTTCATTCATAAATATTGTCCGTATAAAAGCCTCAATCGACCTTTATTTGGTTAAAAATGGATTGAAAAAGTCTCCACGTTCAGTAGAAATGACCGTTTAAGATTTTCCCAACGCTGAACAAAACTCGGCCCGAACACGTTTGCCCCGCCCGCGCCCCGCCCGCGCCCCGCCCGCGCCCCGCCCGCGCCCCGCCCGTCGCGTGTAAATCCGAATGCGTTTGTTTTGTGTGATATTTAAACCGTGCCTTACTTTATGCATAATCTCAAAGGGAACTCTTTGGCGTATATATGATTTTATACATTATTCTAAGTGTTATTCGAAACGTAGTTTTTTTGTTTTTTGTTGTTCTCGTGACGGTCGATGTCCGCACTGTTTTTGGAACGGTTCAAAAGTCTCCGCCAAAAAGTCAAATCTCACGTTCAAAAGAAAAGTCTGAATATTTAGATTTTTTGAATAATTTTGATTTATTTATTGACTTTTTTCTTTTTTTTTTGTACAAAAGGTAAAGTGTGTAGTTTTGCCTAAAGGTGCACTGTGTAACTTTTCTGGTGAGTGTGTCCATGGAGATGTTCCGTATTGATCTTCTCCTGCTCTGTTGAAGGTATTTTAATGTTTTTTATTTCATTTTTTGGAAAAGTTACGCTGTACACTGTTTTTTTATATATATATATATATATATATTAGAATATATATATATATATATATATATATATATAAATGATCAGTCACATTTGTCCACAGCCCTTCTGACTAAATAAATCCAAAGTACTTTAGTGCAGTTTTTGGAGGGTGAAACCCAAACCTGACTTAGCCGCCCGCGGCGCGCGCTAACGCGACAATCACATGCTCAAACTGAAGATTGAAGGGAAAGTATTTGACGCTGCCTTGTTTTTTGCATGTTTTACTTTTGCATGTGGTTCTGCCGTGTTTTAAGTGCTTTAAACGTGTCTTTCTGTTCTTCTCATGCCAAATATTCTTATTTTTTACACTTTTATTGTTTGTTTGTATTTAAACATCTCAGTTGAAAGGACGTCCGCTGGTGCTCTGAATGTTCCTGATGAAATAAAACATGTTTTAAAGCCGCTCTGTGGGCTTTTTCCTGTATCGCAGTTACACTGTAAAATAAATTTGAACAGGATTTACGGTTTTTGTCAATTATTTTCCACATCAACATTGCTGTATGTCTTTTCTTCTCCTTTAAATCTGGATTATTTCAGCACATTTTCAACTCTGATGTTTGAGCAACAAAAGGTTTGGACTGTCCAAGAGTCCAGACCATACAGCGGAACCCTGCTGGACGAATAAGGGATTACACCTACCTGTTTCTAATCATTTAGAGAGAGATGAATGATATATATATTATATGTATGTATTATGTATATATATGTATATATGTGATGTGTGTATATGTATGTGTATAGTTTGTATGTTATATATGTATGTGTGTGTATGTGTCTATGTATGTATATATATGTATATATATATACATACACACACACACATACAACGCATACATATACACATACATATATAATATACACATACATATATACATATACATACATATATACAGGATATATATATATGCTATATATATATAGCTATATATATATATAGAGAGAGAGAGCTTATATATTATATAGAGCTATATATATATAGAGCTATTATATATATATAAAGCTATAATATATAGGAGCTATATATCATAGATCTATATATAGCTATATATATATATATAGCTATATATATATATAATATATATAGTAATATATATATTATATATATCTATATTATATACTATATATAGTATATATATGTATATATATATTAGTATATATATTATATATATAGCTATTATATATTATATATAGCTGTGTATTATATAGCTATAATATTATATGTTAACATCAGACATCTCAGTCCAGAAAAAGTGCATTACTTGGAACAGCAAAAATACATGCGCAGAACCCTCCAAGCTCTACAAGGTTTCCTGGAGGATGGACCCCAGCTTAGGAGAAGGATGATGATCCACGCCGGAGGGTCGAGAAGGGAATTATTTTTTTAAATATATATTATGTTGTATTTGTGTATGTATATATATATTATATATAATATCAGCCTCACTCTGGTTCCTAATATAGTATATATATATATATATGATTTTATATATATATAATATTTTATATATTTATTATATATATGTTACTATACCTGTTGTGTGTGGTGTATATATATTATATATAATTATTTTTATTTTATTTTTTTCTCTGGGTTCATTTCTCTTCCTTGGAGTGTTTGTCTTTTTCCCCCTGCCTTCCTCCCGTCCCTCCCGTCCCTCCTTTCCCCGTCCCTCCTCCGTTCCCTCCTCCCCGTCCCTCCTCCCGTCCCTCCTCCCCCACCCGTCCTCCTCCCATTCCTCCTCCGTCCTCCTCCGTCCCTACCTCCGTCCCTCCTCCCGTCCCTCCTCCCGTCTCCTCCTCATCCCTCCCCCATCCTCCGTCCCCCTCCCCGTCCCTCCGTCCCCATCCCTCCCGTCCTCCTCCCGTCCCCCTCTCCGTTCCTCTCCCATTCCCTCGCCTCCCGTCCCCCCTCCCGTGCTCCTCCCATCCTCCCGTCCTCCTCCCTCCCTCCTCCCTTCCTCCCGTCCCTCCTCCCGTCCCTCCTCTAAGGTGGAGTTTGTGCATGTGAACTTTGTGCTGGTCTCCAGTGTCTGTACAATGAAGTTGTCATGGCTGTGTTTTGAGATATTTCTTGTTGCGACTTCTCCTTGACGGTTTTAGGACTTGGTGGTCTGGGGTTGGACATCGTCCTGGACATTTGGGCTGACTGTAGAGTTTTACAGAGAGAAGGATTACATTCGTCTTGGTCTGTTGATCCTTTTCCTGGTGGCTTCTTCTCTCCTGGTGCAGACCTACAGCTGGTTGTGGTACAAGTATGAAGACTTTGAGAGAGTCACTAAAGTGGAGAAGAAGCCCAGTTTATCATGGCTCAAGATCCTGCATGTTCTTCAGCTCGGGACGTACCTCAGGTGGGTTTTGAACAGGATCATGTAGACAATAACTCTAATCCAAAAGTCCTAATCATCTTTAACATGCTGCGTAGGAATGAGAAGAATAGAAGAATATACTGTTCAAACATCTGCTTCAAATGTGCACTGAACGCTAATGTTTATGCAAATGAAGGATTGTTTTCCTCCTGCTGCTGTGCTCTTACGACTGCCACACACGACTGGAAGGTTTCCACGACAACAACTTCATTTCTCCTCAGACGAACACGACAACCCACCAGGCCAACTCTGGTTCCTTCAGGCTCCTCACCGGTTCCTTCAGCCTCTCTCTGGTTCCTTCAGCCTCTCTCTGGTTCCTTCAGCCTCTCTCTGGTTCCTCTCTCTGTTCCTTCAGCCTCTCTCTGGTTCCTTCAGCCTCTCTCCGGTTCCTTCAGCCTCTCTCTGGTTCCTTCAGCCTCTCTCTGGTTCCTTCAGCCTCTCTCTGGTTCCTCTCTCTGGTTCCTCTCTCTGGTTCCTCTCTCTGGTTCCTCTCTCTGGTTCCTTCAGCCTCTCTCTGAACAGGCCACACCCACAGCAGCATGTTATGTCATGCAGTGAGGTTCCAGACAGAGTGAAACTGAAAGAGCGTGAGTGAGCGTGCAGAAAAATGATCTGTTTTCTGTTTCGAAGGAGGTCTGAGGGAACACAGAGGTCCAAAGAGGTGTAGAAATGTTAGAGTTTAGTAAGAACCTGAAGCAATGTTCTGTCCATACTTTCATAACGGGGACCGTAAACGTGACCACAATCTGCCCACGACCTTTGACAAGCCATTCATATAAATGCACTCTGTCTTCCAAACCTCTGCCACGTCCAACACTGGCCCTTTGTGAAGCACCAGGAGGACATTCTCCATCTCCTTTAGGTTCATAGCTTCTGTTGAATGGTGTGTTCTTCTCTATCGCAGACACATGGGCGTGATGGAGATGGCGGTCTGTAAATACCGAGCACATAAAGGAAAGGGCTCTGACCCGGGCGAGGTGGCGGTCTACCTCAGCCATGACGTGGCCATGCTGCGGATCGTTGAGACGTTTTCTGAGTCTCTGCCTCAGCTCGTTCTGATGGTCACCACCAACATCCAGAGAGGACATCTGGACTTTGTCCCAGGTACAAACTAGAACATTGAAGACTATTGGATTAGTGTCAATTTGCTAAAGGCCAAGACTTTGGACCTCCAGGGGTTTCGCGTCTGAAGGATCTGACACCCATTAGTCGTCTCTGGGGGGTTTTTCCCGTCCGCTGAGATCGTATCAGAGGTTTCTAGACCCTGGTTTAGTCCTGGTTTAGACCTGGTTTAGTCCTGGTTTAGACCTGGTTTAGTCCTGGTTTAGACCTGGTTTAGTCCTGGTTTGGACCTGGTTTAGTCCTGGTTTAGACCTGGTTTAGTCCTGGTTTAGTCCTGGTTTCGTCCTGGTTTAGTCCTGGTTTAGATCTGGTTTAGACCTGGTTTAGTCCTGGTTTAGACCTGGTTTAGACCTGGTTTTAGACCTGGTTTACCTGGTTTAGACCTGGTTTTTGACCTGGTTTAGACCTGGTTTAGACCTGGTTTGACCTGGTTTAGACCTGGTTTGGGACCTGGGTTGGACCTGGTTTGGACCTGGTTTGGACCTGGTTTAGTCCTGGTTTAGTCCTGGTTTAGACCTGGTTTAGTCCTGGTTTAGTCCTGGTTTAGTCCTGGTTTAGTCCTGGTTTGGACCTGGTTTAGACCTGGTTTAGTCCTGGTTTAGTCCTGGTTTAGTCCTGGTTTAGTCCTGGTTTTAGTCCCTGGTTTAGACCTGTTTAGACTGGTTTGGACCTGGTTTGGACCTGGTTTGGATCTGGTTTGGACCTGGTTTTGGACCTGGTTTAGTCCTGGTTTGGACCTGGTTTGGACCTGGTTTGGACCTGGTTTGGACCTGGTTTAGTCCTGGTTTGGACCTGGTTTAGTCCTGGTTTGGACCTGGTTTGGACCTGGTTTGTTTAGACCTGGTTTAGTCCTGGTTTGGACCTGGTTTAGTCCTGGTTTAGTCCTGGTTTAGACCTGGTTTAGACCTGGTTTAGACCTGGTTTAGTAGTCCTGGTTTAGACCTGGTTTAGACCTGGTTTAGACCTGGTTTGGACCTGGTTTAGACCTGGTTTGGACCTGGTTTAGACCTGGTTTGGACCTGGTTTGGACCTGGTTTGGACCTGGTTTAGACCTGGTTTTGGACCTGGTTGACCTGGTTTGACCTGGTTTGACCTGGTTTGGACCTGGTTTGGACCTGGTTTGGACCTGGCTTGGACCTGGCTTTGGACCTGGTTTGGACCTGGTTTGGACCTGGCTTTGGACCTGGTTTTGGACCTGGTTTGGACCTGGTTTAGGACCTGGTTTTGGACCTGGTTGGACCTGGTTCGGACCTGGTTCGGACCTGGTTCGGACCTGGTTCGGACCTGGTTCGGACCTGGTTCGGACCTGGTTCGGACCTGGTTCGGACCTGGTTCGGACCTGGTTCGGACCTGGTTCGGACCTGGTTCGGACCTGGTTACCTGGTTTAGACCTGGTTTAGACCTGGTTTAAGGACCTGGTTTAGACCTGGTTTGGACCTGGTTTGGACCTGGTTTGGACCTGGTATTGACCTGGTTTAGACCTGGTTTGGTCCTGGTTTGGACCTGGTTTAGACCTGGTTTAGACCTGGTTTAGACCTGGCTTGGACCTGGTTTAGACCTGGTTTAGACCTGGTTCAGACCTGGTTTAGACCTGGTTCAGACCTGGTTTAGACCTGGTTTAGTCCTGGTTTGGACCTGGTTTGGACCTGGTTTGGACCTGGTTTGGACCTGGTTTAGACCTGGTTTGGACCTGGTTTGGACCTGGTTTGGACCTGGTTTAGACCTGGTTTAGTCCTGGTTTAGTCCTTGGTTTAGACCTGGTTTAGACCTGGTTCAGACCTGGTTCAGACCTGACCTGGTTTCAGACCTGGTTTGACCTGGTTTGGTCCTGGTTTGGACCTGGTTTTAGACCTGGTTTAGACCTGGTTTAGACCTGGTTTGGACCTGGTTTGGAACCTGGTTTGGACCTGGTTTGGACCTGGTTTAGACCTGGTTTAGTCCTGGTTTAGTCCTGGTTTAGAACCTGGTTTAGACCTGGTTTAGACCTGGTTTTAGACCTGGTTCAGACCTGGTTCAGACCTGGTTCAGACCTGGTTTTAGACCTGGTTTAGACCTGGTTTAGACCTGGTTTTAGACCTGGTTCAGACCTGGTTCAGACCTGGTTCAGACCTGGTTCAGACTGGTTCAGACCTGGTTTAGACCTGGTTCAGACCTGGTTTAGACCTGGTTCAGGTTTAGGACCTGGTTTGGACCTGGTTTGGTTTTTGACCTGGTTTTGGTTTTGGACCTGGTTTGGACCTGGTTTGGACCTGGTTTTGGACCTGGTTTGGACCTGGTTTGGACCTGGTTTGGACCTGGTTTGGACCTGGTTTAGACCTGGTTTTAGACCTGGTTTTTTTTTAGACCTGGTTTAGACCTGGTTTAGGACCTGGTTTGGACCTGGTTTAGTCCTGGTTTTCTGGTTGGACCTGGTTCGGACCTGGTTCGGACCTGGTTCGGACCTGGTTCGGACTGGTTCGGACCTGGTTCGGACCTGGTTCGGACCTGGTTCGGACCTGGTTCGGACCTGGTTTGGACCTGGTTTGGACCTGGTTTGGACCTGGTTTGGACCTGGTTTGGACCTGGTTTGGACCTGGTTTGGACCTGGTTTAGACCTGGTTTAGACCTGGTTTAGACCTGGTTTGGACCTGGTTTGGACCTGGTTTACCTGGTTTGACCTGGTTTGGACCTGGTTTGACTGGCTTGGACCTGGCTTGGACCTGGCTTGGACCTGGTTTGGACCTGGTTTGGACCTGGGTTTGGACTGGACCTGGTTTGGACCTGGTTTGGACCTGGCTTGGACCTGGTTTGGACCTGGTTTTGGACCTGGCTTTGGACCTGGTTTACCTGACCTGGCTTGGACCTGGTTTGGACCTGGTTGGACCTGGCTTGGACCTGGCTTTGGACCTGGTTTGGACCTGGTTTGGACCTGGTTTGGACCTGGTTTGGACCTGGTTTGGACCTGGTTTGGACCTGGTTTGGACCTGGTTTGGACCTGGTTGGACTGGCTTGGACCTGCTTTGGACCTGGCTTGGACCTGGTTTGACCTGGTTGGACCTGGTTTGGACCTGGTTTGGACCTGGTTTGGACCTGGTTTAGTCCTGGTTTGGACCTGGTTTGGACCTGGCTTGGACCTGGTTTAGACCTGGTTTGGACCTGGTTTACCTGGTTTGGACCTGGTTTGGACCTGGTTGGACCTGGTTTGGACCTGGTTTGGACCTGGTTTGGACCTGGTTTGGACCTGGTTTGGACCTGGCTTGGACCTGGCTTGGACCTGGTTTGGACCTGGCTTTGGACCTGGTTTGGACCTGGTTTGGACCTGGTTTACCTGGTTTGGACCTGGTTTGGACCTGGCTTGGACCTGGTTTGGACCTGGTTTGGACTTTTGGACCTGGTTTGGACCTGGGTTTGGACCTGGTTTGGACCTGGTTTGGACCTGGTTTTGGACCTGGTTTGGACCTGGTTTGGACTTTGGACCTGGTTTGGACCTGGTTTGGACCTGGTTTGGACCTGGTTTGGACCTGGTTTTTGGAAACTGGCTTGGACCTGGCTTGGACCTGGCTTAGACCTGGTTTGGGACCTGGTTGGACCTGGTTTAACCTGGTTTGACCTGGCTTGGACCTGGCTTGGACCTGGCTTGGACCTGGCTTGGACCTGGCTTGGACCTGGTTGGACCTGGCTTGGACCTGGTTTAGTCCTGGTTTAGTCCTGGTTTGGACCTGGTTTGGACCTGGTTTAGACCTGGTTTAGACCTGGTTTGGACCTGGTTTGGACCTGGTTTGGACCTGGCTTGGACCTGTTTGGACCTGGTTTGGACCTGGCTTGGACCTGGCTTGGACCTGGTTTGGACCTGGCTTGGACCTGGCTTGGACCTGGCTTGGACCTGGCTTGGACCTGGTTTGGACCTGGCTTGGACCTGGCTTGGACCTGGTTTGGACCTGGTTGGACCTGGCCTGGACCTGGTTTGACCTGGTTTGGACCTGGGACTGGTTGGACCTGGTTTGGACCTGGTTTGGACCTGGTTTGGACCTGGTTTGGACCTGGTTTGGACCTGGTTGGACCTGGTTTGGACCTGGTTTGGACCTGGTTTGGACCTGGTCTGGACCTGGTTTGGACCTGGTTGGACCTGGTTTGGACCTGGTTTGGACCTGGTTTGGACCTGGTTTGACCTGGTTTGGACCTGGTCTGGACCTGGTTTGGACCTGGTCTGGACCTGGTCCGGACCTGGTTTGGACCTGGTTTGGACCTGGTCTGGACCTTTTGGACCTGGTTTGGACCTGGTTTGGACCTGGTTTGGACCTGGTTTGGACCTGGTTTGGACCTGGTTTGGACCTGGTTTGGACCTGGTTTGGACCTGGTTTGGACCTGGTTTGGACCTGGTTTGGACCTGGTTTGGACCTGGTTTGGACCTGGTTTTGGACCTGGTTTGGACCTGGCTTGGACCTGGTTGGACCTGGTTTACCTGGTTTGACCTGGTTTGGACCTGGCTTGGACCTGGTTTGGACCTGGTTGGACCTGGTTTTGGACCTGTTTGGACCTGGTTTGGACCTGGTTCCTGGTTTTGACCTGGTTTGGACCTGGTTTGGACCTGGTTTGGACCTGGTTTGGACCTGGTTTGGACCTGGTTTGGACCTGGTTTGGACCTGGTTTGGACCTGGTTTGGACCTGGTTTGGACCTGGTTTGGACCTGGTTGGACCTGGTTTGGACCTGGTTTGGACCTGGACCTGGTTTGGACCTGGTTTGGACCTGGTTTGGACCTGGTTTGGACCTGGTTTGGAACCTGGTTGGACCTGGTTTGGACCTGGTTTGGACCTGGTTTGGACCTGGTTTTGGACCTGGTTGGACCTGGTTGGACCTGGTTTGGACCTGGTTGGACCTGGTTTGGACCCTGGTTTGGACCTGGTTGGACCTGGTTTGGACCTGGTTTGGACCTGGTTTGGACTGGTTTGGACCTGGTTTGGACCTGGTTTAGACCTGGTTTGGACCTGGTTTGGACCTGGTTTGACCTGGTTTGGACCTGGTTTGGACCTGGTTTGGACCTGGTTTGGACCTGGTTTGGGACCTGGTTTGGACTGGTTTGGTTTGGTTGGACCTGGTGGACCTGGTTTGACCTGGTTTGGACCTGGTTTGGACCTGGTTTGGACCTGGTTGGACCTGGTTTGGACCTGGTTTGGACCTGGTTTGGACCTGGCTTTGGACCTGGTTTGTCCCTGGTTTAGGTCCTGGTTTGGACCTGGTTTGGACCTGGTTTGACTGGTCTAGACCTGGTTTGGGACCTGGTTTGGACCTGGTCTAGACCTGGTCTGGACCTGGTTTGGACCTGGTTTGGACCTGGTTTGGACCTGGTTTGGACCTGGCTTTGACCTGGTTTGGACCTGGTCTGGACCTGGTTTGGACCTGGTTTGGACCTGGTCTGGTGGACCTGGTCTGGACCTGGTTTGGACCTGGTTTGGACCTGGTTCCTGGTTTACCTGGTTGGACCTGGACCTGGTTTGGACCTGGTTTGGACCTGGTTTGGACCTGGTTTGACCTGGTTGGACCTGGTTGGACCTGGTTTTGGACCTGGTTTGGACCTGGTTTGGACCTGGTTTGGACCTGGTTGGACCTGGTTTGACCTGGTTTGGACCTGGTTTGGACCTGGTTTGGACCTGGTTTGGACCTGGTTTGGACCTGGTTTGGACCTGGTTTGGACCTGGTTTGACCTGGTTTGGACCTGGTTTGGACCTGGTTGGACCTGGTTTGGACCTGGTTTGGACCTGGTTTGGACCTGGCTTGGACCTGGTTTGGACCTGGTTTGGACCTGGTTTGGACCTGGTTGACCTGGTTTGGACCTGGTGGTTTGGACCTGGTTTGACCTGGCTTGAACCTGGTTTGGACCTGGTTTGGACCTGGTCTTGACCTGGTTTGGACCTGGCTGGTTTGACCTGGTTTTGGACCTGGTTTGGACCTGGTTTGGACCTGGTTTGGACCTGGTTTGACCTGGTTTGGACCTGGTTTGACCTGGTTTGGACCTGGTTTGGACCTGGTTTGGACCTGGTTTGGACCTGGTTTGGACCTGGTCTGGACCTGGTTTGGACCTGGTTTGGACCTGGTTTTTGGACCTGGTTTGGACCTTGGTTTTGGACCTGGTTTGGACCTGGTTTGGACCTGGTGGACCTGGTTGGACCTGGTTTGGACCTGGTTGGACCTGGTCTGGACCTGGTTGGACCTGGTTTGGAACCTGGTTTGGACCTGGTTTGGACTGGTTTGGACCTGGTTTGGACCCTGGTTGGACCTGGTTTGGACCTGTTTGGACCTTTTGGACCTGGTTTGGAACCTGGTTGGACCTGGTTTGGAACCTGGTTTGGACCTGGTTTGGACCTGGTTTGGACCTGGTTGGACCTGGTTTGGACCTGGTTTGGACCTGGTTTTGGACCTGGTTGGACCTGGTTTGGACCTGGTTGGACCTGGTGGTTGGACCTGGTTTGGACCTGGTTTGGACCTGGTTTGGACCTGGTTTGGACCTGGCCTGGTTGGACCTGGTTTGGACCTGGACCTGGTTTGGACTGGTTTGGACCTGGTTTGGACCTGGTTTGGACCTGGTTTGGACAGGTTTGGACCTGGTTTTCAGTCCTGGTTTGGACAGTTGACCTGGTTTGGACCTGGTTTGGACCTGGTTGACCTGGTTGGACCTGGTTTTGGACCCTGGTTTGGACCTGGTGGACCTGGTTGGACTGGTTTGGACCTGGTTTGGACCTGGTTTGGACCTGGTTTGGACCTGGTTTGGACCTGGTTTGGACCTGGCTTGGACCTGGCTTTGGACCTGGTTTAGACCTGGTTTGACCTGCTTTAGACCTGGTTTGGATGGACCTGGTTTAGACCTGGTTTGGAGACCTGGTTTGGACCTGGTTCAGACCTGGTTCGGACCTGGTTCGGACCTGGTTCGGACCTGGTTCGACCTGGTTCGTACCTGGTTCGGACCTGGTTGGACCTGGTTTGGACCTGGTTTGGACCTGTTTAGACCTGGTTTGGACCTGGTTTAGACCTGGTTTGGACCTGGTCTGGACCTGGTCTGGACCTGGTTTGGACCTGGTTTGTTCCTGGACCTGGTCTGGACCTGGTCTGGACCTGGTTTGGACCTGGTTTGGACTGGTTTGGACCTGGTTTGGACCTGGTTTGGACCTGGTTTGGACCTGGTTTGGACCTGGTTTGGGACCTGGTTCGGACCTGGTTCGGACCTGGTTTAGTCCTGGTTTGGACCTGGTTTAGACCTGGTTGGACCTGGTTTCGGACCTGGTTTGGACCTGGTTCGGACCTGGTTTGACCTGGTTCGGACCTGGTTTGGACGGACCTGGTTCGGACCTGGTTTGGACCTGGTTTGGACCTGGTTTAGACCTGGTTCGGACCTGGTTCAGACCTGGTTCAGACCTGGTTCGGACCTGGTTCGGACCTGGTTCAGACCTGGTTCGGACCTGGTTCGGACCTGGTTTAGACCTGGTTTGGACCTGGTTTGGACCTGGTTTAGACCTGGTTTGGACCTGGTTTGGACCTGGTTTGGACCTGGTTTGACCTGCCTGGTTTGGACCTGGTTTGACCTGGTTTAGACCTGGTTTGGTCCTGGTTTGGACCTGTTTTAGACCTGGTTTGACCTGGTTTGGACCTGGTTTGGACCTGTTTGGACCTGGTTTGGACCTGGTTAGACCTGGTTTAGACCTGGTTTAGGACCTGGTTTGGACCTGGTTTAGACCTGGTTTAGACCTGGTTTTGGACCTGGTTTAGACCTGGTTTGGACCTGGGTTTTGGACCTGGTTTAGACCTGGTTTAGACCTGGTTTAGACCTGGTTTAGACCTGGTTTAGACCTGGTTCAGACCTGGTTTCAGACCTGGTTCAGACTGGTTCACCTGGTTTAACCTGGTTTTTAGACCTGGTTTAGTCCTGGTTTAGTCCTGGTTTAGACCTGGTTTAGACCTGGTTCAGACCTGGTTAGACCTGGTTTCAGACCTGGTTCAGACCTGGTTCAGACCTGGTTCAGACCTGGTTCAGACCTGGTTTAGACCTGGTTCAGACCTGGTTCGGTTCACCTGTTCAGACCTGGTTTAGACCTGCTTACCTGGCTTGGACCTGGTTTGGACCTGGTTCGGACCTGGTTCGGACCTGGTTCAGACCTGGTTCGGACCTGGTTCAGACCTGGTTCAGACCTGGTTCAGACCTGGTTCAGACCTGGTTTAGTGGGTTCAGGTCCATGATGTCGGCCTCTCTCTCCTCAGTGCTTAAACTTAAAGCCGTGGCCTCGGCCTTGTTCGTGTCCTTCACCGTGATGTCGTATCACCGCTCACTTCGCTCGTTCCTGAAGGACAAACACAAGCAGACCCCCATGTCCTCGGTGGTCTACCTTCTGTGGAACTTTGCCCTGATCGCGGCCCGTGTCACCGCTCTGGCCCTGTTTGCCTCGGAGCTGCCCTGTTACGTGGGCCGCACACTTCCTCTGCTCCTGGACGGTCCTTTTCATGGGCGCGTGGTGCTGCCAAACCGACTTCATGGACAGTAAAGGCGGAGAAGTCTTGTACCGCTGCACCGTGGCCCTCATCTGGTATTTCAGCTGGTTCAACGTGGTCGAGGGGAAGACCCTGCGGAGGGCGGCGCTTTATCACGGGTACATTCTGGCCGATATCGCGCTCCTTTGCGGGTTGTGGTTCTGGAAAGTGAAACCCGATCTGACGGATTTCAAGTATAACCATGGAACATATGTTGTATACGTTTGCGTTCTTTCTGTTTACATATTGGGTCTTATCGGCAAAGGGGTCTATCATTATTGCTTCCATCCAAATGTGACCGGAAAAGACCTCCGGAGCAAAGACAAGCTCGAGGAGACAGAAGTGGAAGCTCCAGGTCGAGTCGCAGACGAGGTCGATTCCGATGTCATGTTGAGAAGCGGCGGGTTTCGGGTCGAGGAGCGCATGACGCACGGTCCGCACGAGCGCGGGAGAAGAATGAACACGAGGATGAGAAAACTGGCCCAAAACTTCTACTGTTGAGCGGTTTTTGGAAGTCATTTACCATTTTAATTTATATTGTATTTCCCTTATAAAAATGTATTGAATGTAAATCTGTCCGTTGTGTTCAACTCTGGTCGTGTGAAGGCCGTTCGCTCAGACGGACCTCGGGTGCCATATGTGCCCCAGGGCAGACTGACAGAGATGTGGCCGCAATACTGTGGCAAAGATCTCTCTGACCAGCAGAATGTTCCAGATTGTAGTGGGCAGTGGTCCTTCAGAGGGGCTTTAGTCCTGGTTTAGTCCTGGTTTAGTCCTGGTTTAGTCCTGGTTTAGTCCTGGTTTAGACCTGGTTTAGTCCTGGTTTAGTCCTGGTTTAGTCCTGTTTTAGACCTGGTTTAGTCCTGGTTTAGACCTGGTTTAGTCCTGGTTTTTATGTGTCCTGGTTAGTCCTTGGTTTAGTCACTGTTTTAGACCTGGTTTAGTCCTGTTTTAGACCTGTGTTTAGGACCTGGTTTAGTTTCCTGGTTTAGTCCTGGTTTTAGTCCTGGGTTTAGTCCTGCGGTTTAGCTCCTGGTTTAGACCTGGTTTAGTCCTGGTTTAGACCTGGTTTATGTCCTGGTTTAAGTCCTGGTTTTAGTCCTGTTTTAGACCTGGTTTAGTCCTGTTTTAGACCTGGTTTTAGTCCTGGTTTAGACCTGTTTTAGTCCTGGTTTAGTCCTGGTTTAGTCCTGGTTTTAGACCTGTTCAAAACCTGGCTGGTTTCTAGTCCTAACTTAATTCTGGTTCAGTTCTGGGTGGGTTCTTAAAGGTTTATTTTTCACACAACTCTAATCTTGCAGTGGATATTTTCTTGTATTAACTAAAGAGAGACCTCGGCGGCGTGTTGTGGCGCGTCCGGCCCAGAGACCTCGGCGGCGTGTTGTGCGCGTCGGCCCAGAGACCTCGGCGGCCTGTTGTGCGCGTCCGGCCCAGAGACCTCGGCGGCGTGTTGTGCGCGTCCGGCCCCGAGACCTGGTGGGGCGGCGTGTTGTGGCGCTCGGCCCAGAACGCGGCGGCGTGTTGTGCGCGTCCGGCCAGAGACCTCGGGCGGCCTTTTTGTGCGCGTCCGGCCAAAGACCTCGGCGGCGTGTTGTGGCGCGTCCGGCCCACAAAGACCTCGGCGGCGTGTTTGTGCGCGTCCGGCCCAAAGACCTCGGCGGCGTGTTGTGCGCGTCCTCCGGCCCAGAGACCTCGGCGGTGTGTGTGCGCGTCGGCCAAAGACCTCGGCGGCGTGTTTGTGCGCGTGACCGGCCCAGAGACCTCGGCGGCGTGTTGTGCGCGTCCGGCCCAGAGACTCGGGCGGCGTGTTGTGCGCGTCCGGCCCAGAGACCTCGGCGGCGTGTTGTGCGCGTCCGGCCCAGAGACCTCGGCGGGTGTTGTGCGCGTCCGCCCAGAGACCTCTGGGTTAAGAGTTTATAACGGAAACATAATTGTGATGGTTTTATTCCGTAATTGCCTATATTTTAATGCGTTTTTTGCACTTCTGTACATTTTTAAAATTGTTTTTTAAAATTGTAAAAATAAACAAAAACAGAACCAAAAATATTTGAGTTTCATGATTGCGATCGAATTGATCATGGCATTTACTTTTAGTCCCAGAAAATAGAAACAATCCTCAATAACCTCAATGCAAACAGATCATTTTCATCCAAGAAGAGTTTGTGGTCTTTACGCGTCGTCGGCGCCCTTGAGTCTGATTCGGCCTGAAGAACATGAGACCCCTGTACGACCTGGAAGTATGACCAAATAAGGAGAGCGCTCTGGTTGTAAAGAAGGCAGTTTTTAGCGCTCTAATCCACCCGACTTTGGACAGAGCCGTGAACAAAGATCCTCATTCAGCCACGTCAAAATCTTTTCTTAACTAAAGGCCATTTTGTCTTACGTGGTATGGGTGGATCCTCGTCATAGCGGGCACAACTTCCAGACGAAATCAGAACACTGGCCCCTTGTGGTGATGTAGGAAAGCACACAAACGATTATGGAATTCATTTCGACTTATTGTCCACCCATGCCACATGGGAACCTCCCTGTGAACGATGCCAGGACTTCCTGTTGTGGGGGTACGGGACCCGCCTCCTTCGCCCTTCATCCTCCACCTGTTGTAAAGCAAGCAGCTAACGAGGATTTTATAGTGATGTCTTTCGTGCACTGTGAAAAGGTGCTCATTTCCATTTGAATATTTCAACTTCTTGGAGCGTTTGCCTTTTCCTCGTTCTCCCTCCCACGTTCTCTCCTCTCCAACGTTCTCCCTCCCACGTTCTCTCCTCCACGTTCCTCCCTCCTCCTCTCCCTCCTCCTCTCCCTCCCTCCGTTCTCCCTCCTCCTCTCCCTCCCCTCTCCTCCTCCTCTTCCCTCCTCTCTCTTCCCTCCTCCTCTCCCTCCTCCTCTTCCTCCTCCTCCTCTCCTCCTTCCTCTTCCTCCTCCTCTTCCTCCTCCTCTCCCTCCTCCTCCTCTTTGCCTCTCCCTCCTCCTCCCCTCCTTCTCTCTCCCTTCCTCTCCTCGTCCCTCTCCTCTCCCTCCTCCTCTCCCTCCTCCTCTCCTCCTCCCTTCTTCTCCCTCCTCCTCTCCCTCCTTTCTCTCTCCTCCGCCCTCTCCCTCCTCTCTCCCTCCCTCCTCTCCCCTCCTGCCTCTCCTCTCCTCTCCCTCTTCCTCTCCCTCCTCCTCTCCCTCCTCCTCTCCCTCCTCCTCTTTCCTCCTCTCTCCTCCTTCCTCTCCTCCTCCTCTCCCTCCTCCTCTCTCCTCCTCCTCTTCCTCCTCTCTCCTCCTCTCCTCCTCCTCTCCTCCTCCTCTCCTCCTCTCCTCCTCCTCCTCTCTCCTCCCCCTCCTCCTCCTCCCTCCTCCTCTCCCTCCTCCTCTCCCTCCTCCTCCTCCTCCTCTCCTCTCTCTCCCTCCTCCTCTCCTCCTCCTCTCTCCCTCCTCCTCCTCTCCCTCCGTCTCCCTCTTCCCTTCCTCCTCCTTCCTCCTCCTCTCCCTCCTCTCCCTCCTCCTCCTCTCCTCTCCTCTCCTCTCCCTCCTCTCCTCCTCTCCCTCCTCCTCTCCCTCCTCCTCTTGGACTTGATCCTGGACGTTTTCACCGCCATCGACTTCTACAAAGCTGAGGATCACGTCCGCTTCGGCGTGTTTGTACTTTTCCTGGTGGTTTCGTCGCTCCTGGCACAGGCCTACAGCTGGTTGTGGTATTCTGACGATGGGTTTGAGATGCACACCAAAGTGGAGAAGTTGGCGAGTTCAGAATCGCTCGCGATGCTGCACGTCCTCCAGCTCGGGACGTACCTCAGGTGGGAGTTCATGGACCCCTTTTTCACCTCTAAACATAATTCTGGTCCTGTTCAAGGTAAGAGCTGCTTCTCTTCATGTTCAGATTGATTCAAAAAGAGGACCTTTGGCCTGGCTCCGGCTTCACGCCCCTCGCTGTGTTTGACTGTCACACGCTGCTCCCATTTATGACCTGTTCCAACAAATCCATGCTTCTTCCGATTGACAAAAACACAACGAAAACAAGGCTTCTGATTCAGGGTTTCTTTTCGAGCTCAGTGGTATTCGCACAAACAGGATACGACATACGACACATAAATGAAATATATATACGACTTGTGCATTGTTCACGTGATAAGCCTGAGCATGTTGCAGTCAGTCCCTGGGAACTGGGTGTGTCGTGTTGAAATATGAAACTCCCGCTGTCACTCGGCAGGTTTAAACGGAAGTCAGAAAAGAACTCTAGGAAATCTGTGAACCACGAAGTGTTGGAGGAACGTTACGCGACAGTAAGAGCAAAAACAAACCTCAGAGTACAGATACTGCTCTCGAATATAGTGATGAGGGATGTCACGATGATCAGCAAAAAAGAAAGGAAATTGTTATATTATATTTTTTTATGTTTAAACTTGCTAATATTCCTTTGAGAGGAACATTTGGTTTTGTAACAATTCACTTCCCTTTAAAACAGCACATTCATTTAGAAATAAAATATAATGGCCACAAATGGATTACATCATACAAATGTAAGCTCATTGGCCCCTCATTGTAGCTCTTTTAAGCAGATCATTATCAGTGAGATGAACGCCAAGATTTGAGAGGAGTAAAACGGCGTGAATCTGCGTCTGCACGCGTCTGTACAGAGGGTATGTGTCTTTCACCATGACTATCTCATCGACGCCCCCACCTTATGTGTGGCGCTTTTGTATCCTTAACGACGGACCCTGTCTCGTCTGGCCCCTCCCTAGATTTAGCTTTCGCTAAACTCATTGTCCCAGACAAAACTTGACCAAAGCTTTTAGTCTTAAAACTGGCTCTTGCTCAGTGGGTCGGTGCGCCAGGCTCTTCCTGGACTTTGAAGTGGCCTTAGTGCCGACTGACAGTCTAACCAGCGTGAGTTCTAAGGCAAGAGAAGGCAAGTTTATTTGTAGCGCCCAATTTGTACACAAGGCAATTCAAAGTGCTTCACACAACAGGAAGGAAATGCATTAAAATCACAAAGACATGACAGAAATCACAAAACCTTCATTAAAGAAATCTAAAGGTGCCATTTTCAGGCTCTCCATCAAATAGTTTAAGACATAAAGAGTGCAAAGAAAATCATATCAGTTTTTAGCTTGGATTTGAACATTGCCAGAGTAGAACCTGTCTCACATCCTCAGGAAGACTGGTCCAGATTTTAGCTGCATAAGAAAATTCCGAAACGCGATGCTTCCCCAGTTCTTGACTCTGGCACCAGCAGGAGGCCGGTCCCTGAGGTCCTCAGAGTCCGAGATGGTTCATATGGCACTAACATGTCCGAGATGTACTTTGGTGCTAGGCCATGGAGAGACTTGTATACAAGCAGAGCTGCTTTGAAGTCTCTTCTCTGAGCCACAGGGGCAGTGCAGAGACCTGAGCACAGGACTAATGTGATCGTACTTCCTGGTTCTAGTCAGGACCCGAGCAGGCAGCGTTCTGGATGTACTGCAGCTGTTTTACAGCTCGTTTGGAGAGGCCAGTGAGCAGGCCGTTACAGTAGTCTAATCTACTAGAGACAAACGCATGGATAAGTCTCTCCAGGTCTGGTTTAGACACTATACTTTTGATTTTAGAGATGGCCGGTAATTACTCAGTACTGGGGCATCAAGACTGCTCTTCTTTAGGAGAGGCTTTATGACCTCAAAGACATTGGGAATGTTCCAGATTGAAGCGACATGTTAACTATGTGAGTGAGTGGTGCAACAAACTGTTCAGCACAGACTTTAGAAATCTGGAGGTCACACATGGAGGCAGCATGTAGATGAACTCAGGCTGGTGATGATCTCCTGGGACAGTTTTGTCAGTTACAGGTGCAAAGTGAGTCAGCTCTAAGTGTGTAGGTGGTTTGAGGGTTTATTTTTTGCATTGTAGAAATGTATACACATTTTTAATGCCCTGAACTTTGTCATTAAAGAATAATGCAAACTCATTACACTTGGATGTGGAAATGAGTTCTAACGGCAGCTGAGCTGGAGGGTTTGTTCATCTGTTACTGTGGCAACAGGACACGCGAGTTGTTTCTGCAGCTTCTCAATTATTTCAGAAAAATATCCTTCCCTAGTTCTACATAAAATGAGGTTGTACATGTACAACTTCTCTCTGTAAATCTCTTTCTGAACCTGGAGCTTCGACTTGCGCCATTTTCGTTCGGCCCGACGGCACTCCCTTTTCTGTGCCCTGACCAATCATCATGTCTCCATGGCGCCTTCTGCTTATTTTTAACAATTTTAGCCTTCATATAGGGACAATATGGTGTCCGAGAACATTCAAAACACTAGATGTAACAGAGTTCAACAAATCATTTACATTAGAACATGAGACATTTTCAAAGTTAATCATTTCCACATAAACAGTTTTCCCGTGCTGTCATTTATGTGTCTCCTCCGAATCAGACAGAGCAACGACGACCACATTGATGTTTGAATTATTATTATTATTATTATTAACCCCCTTTGTAATTAGAGAATCTAGAGTGTGCCCTCTGCTGTGGGTGGGGGCTGTTCCCTTATTCCCCTGTTCTGTGTGTTACTGCTAAGTGTGCATCCATGAGACCGGTGTTCTGCCGTGCTCTATTATGGGGTTCGACATAAGAATCTGAATGCTAGGAGTTGTTATTAAAGTTTGACTGAAACATCTCAGTAAAATCATCAATAAAACGTTGGCAGTGCTGAGGAGCTTGTATAAAACAATGAAGAGAATGGATGGAGACTGTTTTAGCTCAATTTCAATGAAATGAATGAATGAATGAACGCACTTAAATGTTGAAAACACCCCAAAGGACAAACCTGTGGGTAACTATTTCATCTCTAACAAAAGCACACACACCTCCTCCCTTTTTGTTTTCTCGTGTTTCAGATTCAAACATAAAGTTGGGTGGAGCAGATTCTATTAGAACTAAATTTCCTGTGTTTTTGTCAAGCCATGTTTCAGTTAAAAACATTAAAATCAAGATTTATAAGAAGAAATAAAATTATTAATTAAGAATGATTTGTTACACAAGGATCTGACATTTAGCACAGCAAGTTTCAGACTTAAGTTTCAGTGAGACTGGGCGTTATCTTTTTACAGGGAATATGAATCAAATTTCTCAGATTGGGCAGTCGGACTCGCATTTTGTTTTCCCATCTGTGTGATGTTACTACAGATATAGCACTAGGGGGGGCTGTTTTTACACAGGGACCCGGGTTGGTTTGATTTTTAATATGACTATAAGTCCCAGCAACGCTGAGACCCAGTGCATCCTAGCTATGGGAGATACCAGGTGAAAGACGAGGGGGGATAGGTGGGGGGACTTTTGTTGGCGTAGCTGGAGCCGGCGTGCGATTTGCACACTCGTTCAGCGCATTTATCCAGTCTTGTTGACGCTGGGCTGCGTTTGTGGGCACGCCGCTGTACATGACTCACATGACTGGCAGATTCCAAAAACCCCACGAAGAACCTATCGTGGCCATAAATAATCGCGATGATTGAAAAAATGGTTAATTGTGACATCCCTAGAAGTGACGTAAACATAAAAGAATTTACTTATTTCATTGTTCTTTCCTGTCCTTGCAGACACGTGGGCGTGATTGAGATGGCGGTCTGTAAATACCTTGCGTTTAAAACGGGTCTTCATGATCCGGGCGAGGTGGCGGTCGCCCTCAACCATGACGTGGCCATGCTGCGGCTCATAGAGACATTTGCTGAGTCTTTGCCTCACCTCGTACTGATGGTCACCACCAACATCCAGAAAGGACAGCTGGACACTCTCCCAGGTACAAACATGAAGACAAGCACAGATTAAAGACGACATATGCTTTTGTCCGCCGCAGTTATAATCTATGACATCTATTTTGGACATGGAATCTTGAATAAAGATCACTCAAACATGTATGAAAGACTCTAATAACACGCCTGAGAGTGTAAATCCTGAAGCTCGTCCAGAAGCCTCAGGTCGTCTGAATCGGCTGAAGGTCCCTCAGACTTGTTTCAAAACTCGAGGGGATCGATCTTCTAAAGCTGTCGCACCTCGAATGATCTCTCTCGTCCTGCGTTCTTCGGACTCTGCGGATGTCTTTAAAAAGCATCTAAAGACTCACTGGTCAATTTGACTGCATCTTGTTGGTTTTGTTGAATCAAACTCTTATGAAGAATAACTGAAATCCAGACTTGAGAAGTTTCAACGCAAAATAGTCTTTTTTGATGAACCACACAAGAGTTACGCAGCATTTAGATCTCTCCTTGGTTCATGAATATTGATCCTGACACTCCTGTCCTATAGACGCCTTAGTTTAGGGGCACTCGTAGCTCTCCCCCCGAGTAGCTTCATTGATGTTCTGGTTTCCCCTTCTTAAGACCCTAGAACCCATAGATTCAATAGTTCTTGCCCCGCTTGACATTTTCTTCCTTCTGTCCTTGTTTGATGATGCATGTGACCAAATATAATGCTGCAAGTCTCTTTCTCCTTGGGCAGATACTGAAATTAAAAGTAAAAGAAACATAATAAATGAAATAATAACCATTGAGGCCTTTGCTCTGAAGGTTTGGCATGAACGATAATGCAAAAATAACTGGATGTCACTCTTATCATGTTATTATAATGCTTCATACGTTTGGAAATGCTTCATCAGTATATTTTATTGTATTTTGAATTGTATTTTTTACTACTGTGAGAAGCCCTTTGTGACTGTATGTCTGTGAAAAGTGCTATACAAATAAAGTTTACTTACTTAAATGAGGATGGAAAACAATTAAAAAGCTCTTATAAGTGGTGCTTTAGTCCTGGTTTAGACCTGGTTTAGTCCTGGTTATAGACCGTTGTCCTGTTTAGACCTGGTGATTAGACCTGGTTTGACCTGTTTGACCTGTTTAGTCGCTGGTTTAGTCCTGGTTTAGACCTGTTTAGAACCTGGTTTAGACCTGGTTTTGGACCTTGGTTTAGACCTGGTTTAGTCCTGGTTTATCTGGTTATAGCCTGTTTAGACCTGGTTTAGTCCTGGTTTAGTCCTGGTTTAGACCTGGTTTAGACTGGTTTAGACCTGGTTTAGTCCTGGTTTAGACCTGGTTTAGACCTGGTTTAGTCCTGGTTTAGACCTGGTTTAGTCCTGGTTTAGACCTGGTTTAGACCTGGTTTAGACCTTGGTTATCCTGGTTTAGACCTGGTTTAGACCTGGTTTAGACCTGGTTTAGACCTGGTTTAGACCTGGTTGACCTGGTTTAGTCCTGGTTTTAGACCTGGGTTTAAGAACCTGGTTTGACCTGGTTTAGACCTGGTTTGGAACCTGGTTTGGACTGGTTTGGACTGGTTTGGACCTGGTTTAGACCTGGTTTAGACCTGGTTTGGACCTGGTTTAGACCTGGTTTGGACCTGGTTGGACCTGGTTTGGACCTGGTTATTGACCAGGTTGTAGACCTGGTTGGACCTGGTTTAGACCTTGGTTTAGACCTGGTTCGACCTGGTTCGACCTGGTTTCGGACCTGGTTCGGACCTGGTTCGGACCTGGTTCGGACCTGGTTCGGACCTGGTTGGACCTGGCTTGGACCTGGTTTGGACCTGGTTTGGACCTGGTTTGGACCTGGTTTAGACTGGTTTAGACCTGGTTTGGACCTGGTTAGACCTGGTTTAGATTGGTTTAGTCCTGTTTAGATTTGGTTTTGGACCTGGTTTAGACCTGGTTTGGACCTGGTTTTGACCTGGTTTGGACCTGTTGGACCTGGTTTAGACCTGGTTTAGACCTGGTTTGGACTGGTTTAAGACCTGGTTTAGATCTGTTTAGTTTTTAGATCTGGTTTGGACCTGGTTTAGACCTGGTTTAGACCTGGTTTAGTCCTGGTTTGGACCTGGTTTGGACCTGGTTTGGACCTGGTTTAGATCTGGTTTAGACCTGGTTTGGACCTGGTTGGACCTGGTTTGGACCTGGTTTAGAGGACCTGGTTTGGACCTTGTTTGGACCTTTTGACCTGGTTTGGACCTGGTTTAGACCTGGTTTGGACCTGGTTTGACCTTGGTTGGACCTGGTTTGGACCTGGTTTGACCTGGTTTGGACCTGGTTTGGACTGGTTTGGACCTGGTTTGGACTGGTTTGGACCTGGTTTGGACTGGTTTAGGTGCTCCTCTCATGTTTCTAGTCTGAAGAAGCCAAAGGGGAAGCTGGACGACCGGCACTCCTGACCGGTCGCACGCTCCTTGACCGGTCACAACTCACGCTCTCTGACCGTCGCACTCGCGCTCCTGACGGTCTTACCCGGTCACGCTCGCACCCACCGGTCGCACTCGCGCTCCTGACCGGTCCGGCGACACTCGCGCTCGACAGCGCTCCTGACCGGTCACCCACGCTCCTGACGCGCACTCTTGACCGGTCACACTCACGCTCCTGACCGGTCGCGGCCTGACCACACTCACGCTCCTGACGGTCGCACTCGCGCTCCTGACCGGTCACGCTCCTGACCGGACCGGTCGCCACTCGCGCTCCTGACACGGCTCGACGCTCCTTGACCGGTCACACTCACGCTTCTTGACCGGCTCGCACACGCGCTCCTGGACCGGTCTTACCCACGCTCCTGACCGGTCGCACCCGCTCCTGACCGGTCGCACGCTCCGACGGTCACACTCACGCTCTTGAACGGTCGCACACGCGCGCTCCTGACCGGTCCTTACCCCGCGTCCTGACCGGTCGCACTCGCGCTCCTGTACCGGTCGCACGCTCCTGACCGGTCACACTTTTGGACCGAGGCTGCAGTGACACCTGTGACACAGGTTCACCACAGCATTTAAGAGGAATGTGACAGTAGTTGTACTTTAAGCACTTACTGTGACCGCACAAGCAGAAGTGAGCCGGTGTCTGGGCCACATTGACATGACTTTGACCCAAACGTGCCTGTAAAAAGCCTTATTTGTATAATAATAAAATGAGATGACTTTTGTCCTTTTGTCACATTAAGCTATCTTCTGTCAGCGTCAAATGTTTGTTCAAATAAATGGATCTCTTCCCCTTTTTTGGCTTTTTGTCCTTCTTGATAACGCACTGCTGTCCAGGATTGGGACATCTTTGGGACGGCTCCGGTGGGTGCCACGTCTGTATCTTCTGACCACCACCAGGAGGAGGAGGAGGATGGGCACCTGGATCGATACGAGATGATTCCAGATCCGCTAACTCTGCCCTCTCTCCTTCCTGTGCTGCGGTGTTCTTCACGCGGGACGTTCTCCTCGGCTGGGACCGTGTCTGCTCCGGGACGATCCGGTTTGTGGATGGCCCTCGTCCGGTGTTCACAGACACGTTCTGGACCTTCTTTGGGGGGGGGGGGGACAGGGACAGTTTTAAATGACATCTTGCTCATGCCCACACTTTGGGAACCGTCGCCTTAGAGGATCCAAAAGCGCCCCCTACAGGTCGCACAACTCACAGAACTAAAAACGCAGTTAAGATAAATATATTTTGAGTTTGGCAAAAAAAAATTATAAAAATGTTATCACAGAATAGCACATGTTATAGGTTTATAATCACTTCCTGTTTGTAATTGATGACATCACGCTAGGAAATTACCCAGAAAACACTGGGCCAAAACTCATCTAATCCATCCATCCATCTTCTTCCGCTTTATCCGGGGCCGGGTCGCGGGGGGCAGCAGTCTAAGCAGGGTCTCCCAGACTTCCTTATCCCCAGACACTTCCTCCAACTCCTCCGGGGGGATCCCGAGGCGTTCCCAGGCCAGCCGAGAGACATAGTCCCTCCAGCGTGTCCTGGGTTCTTCCCCGGGGCCTCCTCCCGGTGGGACATGCCCGAAACACCTCCCTAGGGAGGCGTCCAGGAGGGCATCCGGAACAGATGCCCGAGCCACCTCAGCTGGCTCCTCTCGACGTGGAGGAGCAGCGGCTCTACTCCGAGCTCCTCCCGTGTGTCTGAGCTCCTCACCCTATCTCTAAGGGAGCGCCCAGCCACCCTGCGGAGGAAACTCATTTCGACCGCTTGTATCCGCGATCTTGTCCTTTCGGTCACTACCCAAAGCTCATGACCATAGGTGAGGGTAGGAACGTAGATTGACCGGTAAATCGAGAGCTTTGTCTTTCGACTCAGCTCCTTCTTCACACACAACGGTCCGATGCACGCGACCGCATCACTGCAGACGCTGCACCGATCCGCCTGTCAATCTCACGCTCCATCCTTCCCTCACTCGTGAACAAGATCCTGAGATACTTAAACTCCTCCACTTGGGGGTAAGGGCTCCCCACCCCATCTAATGTCACAGTTTTTTAAATTGACAAATAAAATATATGAGAGCGACTGTATGTGGGTAAATTCATGTTTTAAAACGTTCAAAAGAGTTGTTTCTTTGTGTAACCCGCACTTCCTGACGCCCTTTTATTTTGATGTACAATTTGCTGTGTTGCCGCGGTCCCGGGGTCACAGAGGTCACGCTCTCGGGCTCCTCCTCCGCGCCTCGCTGTGGCGTGCTCAGGTCGGCGTTCGGCTAAGTCTGGCGATTTGTCGGGGACAAACTCAGCTATTTTAATTCCCAAACTATCCACTCATCAACTGTGAGTTAGTGAGCGTCGTTCGGTAGTTTCCTTTTCTGTTTAGTGAGTATATTTAAGTTGAAAAGTGTGGATGAACGCCGTTGTTTTGTGTCGGCGCGCTCGCTCATCATTCAAAACGTGTTTAGCTTAGCAGGCTATGTTAGCACGGTTTGCTCACGCTTTAGAACAATTAAAAACACCGCATCCACTGACTAAACTCAAAAACAATTACGGTTTCAGTCCAGCCGAACTGGGTATATTTGCTTTATTTATTAGAATCTATAGTTTATTTCCATGATTTCTCTTGATTTGATCTTGTTTTGTAACTCTTTGGTAAAAAGTTAAAGCGTCTATAAGCTTCTATTTTGTTTTTCTAGTATACTGTAGGGACATTAATTTTTTTTAATTGTTGCGCGACATTAATGATTAAGATGAGCATTTGCTCTAGTGGCTAGAATAGATCAAAACCAAACACTTTTATTAATGGCAAGGCAAGTTTATTTGTAGAGCACAATTCGTACACAGGCAATTCAAAGTGCTTCACAACAGGAAAAAATGCATTAAAATCACAAAGACATGGCAGAAATCACAATCTTTGTTTCAAGACATAAAAGAGAAGAGTGCAAAGAAAAGCATTTCAGTCATATGCACAGCCAAACAAAACAGTTTTTAGTTTAGATTTGAACTTTGCCAGAGTAATAATGGAGTAATTATGTAAATAATGGAAAAAGTGCACTTGTTTTTGGAGTTAAATTAATTCATGATTATAGTGACCATGCTCAATATGTCACTTGATTTATGGTGATTTGCAATATAGCAATACGACTTGTATCCGTTAGTTATATATATAAGATGAGATGACATTTTGTTTGACAGCATGCTTTTTATATTGTTTATGAAGCAAATGTTTATATTGTATTTAACATTTTGTAGGTCAGGTTTTTTCTCTGGACCAAAAATGGACCATATAATGAACCGAAATCCTTCCACTCACACCTTTAGCTGGAGAGCTTCCTGGTGATCTACCAAACTGAAAGGACAAAACTAACGCTTTGTGTTTCCCGGTCGCATCGGTTGGTGGATTATCTTCATCTTCAGTCGTGCCACGTCCCAGCCTGGTTCAAGTTGTCATCATTGTCCCTGTCCCCAAGAAGTCCCGGATCACTACAGGCCTGTAGCACTGACGTCTGGAGTCATGAAGTCATTTGAACGCCTGGTCTGCCCCACCTCAAGTCCTTCACCTCCTCCTGGCTGGACCCCTGCAGTTCGCCTACAGAGCCGACAGGTCTGTGGACGACAGCATCTGGACTCCCCAGGAACCTATGCCAGGATCCTGTTTGTACTTGAGCTCTGCATTTCAACACCATCAGCTCCCTCATCAAGAAGGCCCAGCAGAGGATGTACTTCCTGCTGCAGCTGAGGAAAGCCAAGCTGCCAGTGCAGATGATGGTGCAGTTTTACACGGCCATCATTGAGTCCATCCTCACCTCCTCCATCACCGTGTGGTACGCTGGAGCCACAGCCAGGGACAAGCGCCTCTGCTGGAGCCACAGCCAGCGGGACAAACAGGAGACTACAGCGCCTCTGCTGGAGCCACAGCCAGGGACAAACAGAGACTACAGCGCATTGTGCGTTCTGCTGAGAAGGTGATCGGCTGCAGACTTCCATCTCTGCAGGACCTGTACGTCTCCAGGGCTCTGGGACGAGCAGGTCGGATCACAGCTGACCCTTCTCACCCTGGACATGGTCTATTTGAGCCACTCCCCTCAGGCAGGAGGCCACTCCCCTCAGGCAGGAGGCCACTCCCCTCAGGCAGGAGGCCGGCCACTCCCCTCAGGCAGGAGGCCATACCGGACCAGAACCTCCCGCCACCAAGAACGCTAGTTTCTTTCCCTCTGCCGTTGGACTCATGAACAATTCTTAGACACATTTCACTTTTAACTGCACAATTTAATCTATCACTCACTGTCACTTTCTGCACTAGAACTGTAAATTGAACTGAACTATTTTTATTTTATATATACTATAGTAACTTTAAATTGTTCCTTTTAAATGCCCTTTTTATTTCATATGTGTTGTTTTTATTATTGATCAGTGTTTTATGTTGCACTTTAAACGCCGAAACAAGTTCCTATGTTTGTGAATTCTGTTCATTCACAATGGCAATAAACTTTTTCTGATTCTGATGTCGTGGATAAACCCACACATTGAACTTTTAAACCGAACTGAAATCCAATACAACGGAAATATTGCAAATACATGGATAACTGAACTGTTGCCTTAACCACACGCACATGCACACACACACACACACACACATTATATTCTTTGTCGTCTTGGTTTTTTTTATCCCATGAATACATTTGAATACATCTTTGTGTTTATTCACACCCCGGCTCCTTAAGGAACCAGCCTCCTGATGCTGCCTAATATAATTGCGTATCAATTACCGAGGTCGTAGTCAAGTTCCCAGTCATTGGTTTATGGTTTTGATTTACTGTTGGACTATCGATCTAACAGTTGAAACTCAAGCAGACGAAGTCACTATTTGCGTTCTTATGGCGTGACATAAAAATGGCATTGACAGTTACAAACAGAAGCTTTTGTAAAAACCTGATTGTTGAATTCAAAACCGCGGGTGCTTTTACTCATTTAAAGCCGATCCTGCCGCATACGTTCAAATCAATGACTAATCACCAATGCCGAAATTTAAACCTCTTGATGATGAAAATAAGCGGCCACAGCATCAGAGGTGCACTCCTCCCCGCCTTTTGTGTGCCCGGTAGGATTCTGGGAGTTGAACAGAATGCCACAAGGTGTGTTTTTGAGGAACAAAGTTAGAACGGGGTTAAAAACTCAAAAAAGTTGATTACTTTTTAAAGTCGACAGCTGATACATTGGTAGATATCATTTTTAAAGTATCGGCCGATCTCCAATTTATCTACTAAGTACGACCGTGGTTGTAGTTCCCCGAAAACAACTTAACTTTAACAAAAGCAGGGTTAAACGTGGCCTCCCAAATCCCCCGTGCATTTATGACCCTTCTACGTGCACTACTACAGCCAAATGACCCTCGGAAACAAATGACTCACATTTTACAAACGCACAGCTTTCTGTAGACGAGAACGCCGCGGGGGAAATGCGTTCAGTCATTAACGTCGACTGCTTTGAACACAGTCAAGACATTTATCTCGTCAACAGACTTTGAACAAAACTGAACAGACACAATACAATTGGACAAAAAATATAATAACCATTTGATCAATACTTTATTAGTGAGTCATCGTGAGTCTAAAGAACCATAAAATACTGACAACTTTAGAAAATAGACTAACAGTTTCTTAAAAACAACGGCCGTCTCCGTGTTAAAACAAACCCTGAAAACGTGATTCGAAAACGTGATTCAAAAACTTACAATAACAGCCCATTTTTAAACGAATACACAATACCCAGGATTTACCATTAAAGCAACAACCAAAGCAGCATTTAAACCACTTATTATTCTATTTTTTTTATGCTCAATCCTGTGTAACGTCCCTTTTAGAAAAGACTCAAAGACGGACTGTGCAGCGCAGTTTGGTTCGTAAACTCAACATGTGAACGCGGCCCTCAAGTCGAACACTGAGACGATGAACAGTCAAATTTACAATCGACGTCTTCAAACAAAATGGTGAGAAACTCTTTACCGTGTGGTTGTAAACGTGTGGTTTCATGTGCAAAACGGATGTACGTGATCAGCCTTTTTCTGCTTTGTTTGTGCTTATTCTGTCGACAAAGGACCAAACACACAAAGCGAGTAGAATATATAAAGTGTGAGCTCTTGTCGAGGTATACCATGAAATATTTAGGCTACAGTTTACAATTTAAGGCTCCGAGGTACTGCTGTGTTATCTGCACAAACGCCACAGGGGGCGCTACGGTCTTCTAACTAATACATTCTAACGCCGTTGCGATCAAGTTTGGATTTCAAAGGCCTTTAAAGAGTCTCAAGTGAAGTATAAAAGATGATTTTTGTAGAAAACATTAACTTTATCCCATTGTCTGGGAAATAATAAAAAATGGAAAGGGAAATACTTTCTTGACCTTTTGACTAAAACGGCTGAAAATATAAAGCTTATTCTGTTTACATTTGAATGGACATTTAGAGTGAGGTTTGATGAGGTTGAATAATGAACATCACATCCAGCGGCTTTACACTAACCAGAAAAGATGAGATTTGGTTTTGCCGTAACCGACCAACCCATACCCTGATCGTCAACGTCATTTTGTATTTTTAATTTACAGATCGACCGATACATGGTTTTTTTTTTGTTTTTTTTTCATGGTTGACGCTAAGGGTAAATATTATCTACCAATGTATCGGCCGATCTCCAATTCATCTACAAAGTACGAACGTGGTTGGAGTTCCCAGAAAACAACGTAACTTTAACAAACGCAGGGTTTAAAGTGGCCTCCTGAATCCCCCGTACATTTATGACCCTTCTGCAAATGACCCACGGAAAATCAAAATAAAATCATTTGGCATCAACAAAACTCTCAAACACACAAAGTAACATATACTTCTCAACAGACGTCATTTCATGTTCGAAACTAAACATTCGATTGCTTTTTCTTCCGGGAGGTGGCGCTCTCCCGTTGCTCCTCTCAGAGTAAAAGTTGGACGCGAGCAGAGCCATGCGTTTGTTGAACGAGCGGCTGAGAGAGGCTGCCGTCCTGTGCCGACATGTCCCGAAGGTCACCTCCGAGTCGGGCAAGGTCGTCGGGCAGGTCGTCGGGCAAGTCGTCGGGCAGCCCTGGGTCTCTCTGCGTGGGCCTCCACAGTTTGGGATGGAAGCAGACGTAGTAGAAGGTTTTCAGGAGCAGCCGCAGACGTAAATCAGAGGCAGCGACACGACCAAGGCCAGAGAGTACGACTGGCTTTCGACCGGGTCTCGGTAAAGCCACCATGTCGTCAGAAGGATGGCGCAGTCCGCGGTGATGAACGAGTGGTAAATGACGCTCCTGCCGCGCGTTCTGCCCTCTGTCACGTTGAACCAGCTGAAGTACCAGATGAGCCCGACGGTGGCGCGGTACAGCCACTCTCCTCCCGCGCTGTCCATGAAGTCTGTTCGCTGTTTCCAGGCCCACGCCACGAAGACGAGCCACAGCAACGCGAAATGCAGCGCCACGAAGGAGGAGAGGACGGAGGAGAAGAGGGCGAGGGACGCGACGCGAGGGGAGATGAGGAGAAGGTTCCAGAAGAAGTAGACAACGGAGGAGGACCAGGTTTGTTTGGCTTTGTCCGGGACGAAGGAGCGAAGGGAGCGGTGGTAGTCGACCACCATCCAGGCCATGGAGGTGGTGGAGGCGGCGATGCTCACGACTGCAACGGGAAACGGGGGAGAGGGAGAAGGGGGAGAGGAAGGATAGTTTAGTTTAGTCTTTAGTTGGTTGATGGGCCGGACTAAACCTTCCGACACTTGAAAAGTCCTGATCGTCCATCTTGTGTCATAGTTATTCTTTTATTCGTGGGCGAGCGGTACTCACACTGCACAGTCCGGGCCTTGTTGGTCTGCAGCATGACGTATAACATGAGCGTCAGCTGGGGGGCGCTCTCGCAGAACGTCTCGATGAGCCGCAGCATGCTCAGGTCGTGGGTCAGATACACGGCGTACTCCGAGCCGTCCTCTTTCCTCCACCAAACACGGAAGCCCCGCCAGATCACCCAGAAGTGCCTGAAGCGACCACAGCTCACGGTTAGGGTTAGGGTATTTTATTTATTGTATTTATTTTATGTATTTCGAGAAAGACACAAAGATGTGCAAATAAGGAGTGGGAAGAAGAAAAGGTATTGAATCCTGCCTCAGTCTCAAGTAGGACTGTATCAAATAATCACGGTTAAATATGAGTCACGTCATTATTATAAGTAACAGTCAGAAAAGACAAACTGACCAGACCGTGTATTTGTATAACATTTCTGGATATTTTGGCATTGCTTTTTGGTTGGAGCTCCAGAATGTTTCCACATTTTACCTGCAACGCACCAAACGGACAGTCGCATCAAGACAGGGAGATATATAAAAATAAGATTGAACAAGCAACTGGTCCCAAACTGACCCCTAGGGGACACCACAATTTATACCAAGATATTTAGATGAGAACTCTCATTTTGACATACTGTTAAGTCATTTTGTACCCAGTTCCAGCTACTCTTCTGGTACCATGTTTTTCAAGTTTATTTAACAAGATTGAATGATTTATTGTTTCGAGATCAATAAAGATGCCGACGTGTTTTTAGTCCAGGGCATTGGTGATTTATTCTATTATTGCCATGGAAGTGGTTCTTTTTGCTCTTATTGGCTTTCGTTCGTCTATTGATGTGCAGTGATATTGGTCTGTAATTTGAGTGTTTATTTGGCCTGTTCTTCAAGTGCCATCTTCATTTTATTTGGAAAATAACCTAAACTTTTAAGGTTTGAGACCGTAAAACCCTATTTTTTTTATATCAACGTTCAAAAATATGAGCAGCAGAAATATGAACTGAGAAATTAAAGTCAAAAGTGAGCAGATTCATAACGATCCCGCAGAGACACCGGCACATTTAATTGTCTCTTTTCTAAACTGCAGCTTTATTTTTGCTTCACAAATTGAACCCATTATACAATCCTTTTTAAAAGTGGAGAAAACTGAAATGGCCAAAGTAAATATCCTTGTTCTCTAGCGCCACACCTTGTATTTGTTCATGAGCTGTCAGCCGTCGTTAGTCGCTCTCCGACTTTAACTGTGGGAACGAGCCGAGCAGTTTTGTGTCCGGGAAGTTTGAGTTGATGGAATCTGAAGCTGTGACTCTTAATTACTCAAGACAAAAGACTTACGCCACAGTCGCTGAAGCAAGACCCAAGAATGTGCCAATAAAACAGCAACGTGCAAAAGTTTTAGAATAAAACTGTAAAGATGAAAAGGCAAACCTTTAAGAATCAATACAAGAAAAAAAAGACGGGCCACAATATAATCGAAATAAAGAACCAAAAAATAATAATCGTGACCATTTAAGAAGCAAAATTAAGTATTTTTAGTTCAATCTATAGTCAAAAATACCACTAATTGTAAATATCTTTATCTGGCTGTTTTGTGTCACATTTAACTTTATTTTGTTTTTCAGAAAGTCGCTCAGAAACTTGAGCAGTCACACGTCAGACCATGAGAATGAAAGAAAATAAAGATTCCACTGTTGTTTTGTCAAAGTCTCAATATATATATATATATTTTTAAATAATCGTCACACTAAACTTTGATATCATGACGTCCATATTTGGAGGTTGCATTAGGAAAACAGTTTACTTTTCTTAGTTATCAATGAGAAATGATTGACCAAGACAAACTAATAATCAATACCTGACACTTTAGTTTACTTTCAAAACCTGTTCTGACACGGTTTTGCCCCAGACTGAATAAATAACAGGTCGTCTCCATGGTGACAGTGTTCTGGAGTGACATTTACAATGCAAACTTATGACTGCGTTTCAGACAGAACTTTAAAGGCCAGAATAACCTGCGGCACAATAAATGTCCTTACACTACTATTACTACAACTAATACTACGACTTCAATACTTTTTTATTTTATAGCAAAGGTTTGGCGGTTCAGACCTCTTAAATTGAGATTTGTACCAAGCAAACGTATTATTCCCACACGCAGCACAATAAATAAAGGCAATTAAATAGCTTTTTAAAGACCTAGGATTGTCTTTTTATTTTTATACAACATACAAGTATATACAACACAAATGGTGCCAAAAGTACGTATTAAAATAACTATTATGACAGGGGGGGAACATCACAACCAGTTTGAATTTAGGTTATTATGTAGATTATAAATTAAAACTATTAATCTTCTAGTTCCACACACACTGCACAATATCATTTAACGACCCGAACTTTATTCTACTCTTCTGTCGGTTGTACCTGCAGAGGAAGCCGAGCTGCAGCACATGGAGCAGGCAGGACAGCTTCACCCTGCCGCCGAACATCACCACACTGTGCCCGGCGTCTCCTCCTCCTCCCGCGTCGCCCCCGCTCAGCCCCGGCAGCTCCCGGTCGTACTGGAACCAGAACCAGCTGAACATCTGGACCACGACGGACGACAGCGCCATGAGTCCGACCAGCACCGCGAACCACACCACGTCCCCGCGGCAGTAGAACTCCGTGGCCACCCAGATATCCGAGCCCCAATCCACCAGAAAGGTGCAAACTCCGACCACAGAGAAGGCCAGGTCCACCCACGAGTATTTGGCGAAGTTTGCGCACTCCATGTTGTTTCTTTGAGCGCTAAAGCGCGTTAGCCGCTAGCATCACAACGCACAAACCTGTTGCTGTTAGCCATGTTAGCGTCCATCAGCTAAGGACCGTTATTCCGCTTCCAACTATGAATTCCCCCCTTTTCAACCCATTTGAACCTCGTGAAACTACATTAGAATCACGAATAAAACACGCTTGGCTCGTGTTGATATCGAAACATAATCGCTGCGTAAGTTTTAGTGGTGAAAATGTGAGAAATGGTTCCTACAAAGCGGGTACAAATCAGAGAAGTTTAGAGCGCCGGTGGGTGTGTTTGTGGTGAGAGCCGAGCTGAGGCGGAGTTAACCCCGCCCCCCGCTGTGATCGCGGGAAGTGAGTGGACACGGCGCGGGCGGTGCAGGGCGGGCGGAGCGCGCGGGCGGAGCGGGCGGGGCGATGACCATATTTCATGTCACACTGGGATTTCCAAAACATCATCTCTCTTGTAGAAAGTTTGGAACATTTTACAGAATGCAAAAGTAGCTTGTCTTTTTGAACGTGTCTCTCAGTCCCCGTACATTATCAGAACAACAAGAGATAGACATAAATATAAAGATAAGCGCTAGTTTATTGATGCTGGTGGAGCTGAGCAGAGCAGACCAGACCAGACCAGACCAGCCCAGACCAGCGCAGACCGGACCGGACCAGTTCACACTTTATCCATGTTCAGAATGTTGAAAAATTAGGACAGTTACCATAGCGATTAAATTCAATACAAAATATGATGTCTTTTGAATGGGAAAAGTTTCTCAAATGTTATAACGGGAAGCTGAAAGCCGTGACAACACATTTGAATATGCGGTTGGGTTCTTATATTCATTTAATGGCTTTGGGTTTGTGTTCTAAAAGCTGATTGGCTGCTCGCGCTGTCAGTCAGAGGAAGAAAATAAAAACGTCTAAAAAACAACACATTGTCTATAAACCTGGACATGGAAAGACAGAAAGAGTCGCCGTCTTGTTAGCGCTGGTTTAGTCCTGGTTCAGCCCTGGTTTAGTCCTGGTTCAGCCCTGGTTCAGCCCTGGTTCAGCCCTGCTTTAGCCCTGCTTTAGCCCTGCTTTAGCCCTGCTTTAGCCATGCTTTAGTTCTGGTGTAGCCCTGGTGTAGCCCTGGTTCAGTCCTGGTTCAGTCCTGGTTTAGCCCTGGTTTAGTCCTGGATTGGTTCTGGTTTAGTCCAGGTTGAGCCCTGGTTCAGCCCTGGTTGAGCCCTGGTTCAGTCCGGGATTCTTCCTGTCCATAAACCAGGACAGTCCAGTCAATCCTATGTTCTGTGGCAAGATGCCCCCTTGTGGTAGAGCACTGCAGCTACAACGGTTCGAGAGACAGTTAATAAAGACAATTGTTTAAAATAAATATCATGATTTTAATGACTCAGACTTCTGTAACATCGGGCATTCACTTTGGACGCCTGTTATAAGTGACTGCACTCAGGAACATCAGATGTATTCAGATGATTAACACAAATGTTATTGCACAGTAACAAAATACACGTTTTAGTCATAATACAAATCTGTGTGGGTCTGGTCCTGGTCCTGGTCCTGGTTCTGGTTCTATTCTACTTCTACTTCCTGGGTCCTCGTCCTGGTCAGTCCTGATTTAGGTTCGGTCTACAGCAGAACACAGCGCTGTTGTGGACTTTGTTGTCTGGTTTTCTGTTCTGGTCCTGCTCCTGGTCTGGTCTGGTCTGGTGTTTAGGTCCGGTCTACAGCAGAACACAGCGCTGTTTGGACTTTGTGTCTGGTTCTGTTCTGGTCCTGCTCCTGGTTCTGCTCCTGGTCTGGTCCTGGTCTGGTCTTAGTCCTGGTTTAGGTCCGGTCTACAGCAGAACACAGCGCTGTTTGGACTTTGTGTCCGGCGGCTCCAGCGCGGCGAGAATGGCCTCGTCAAACACGTTCTTCAGGCCTCTCTGTGAAGACAACACTCACGTCAGTCAGCTCAGCAAGGAAATGTACAAATATGTGGCAAAATTACTGCTGATACCACTGCAAATACTACTGTAAATACTACTGTAAATACCACTGCAAATACTACTGTAAATACCACTGCAAATACCACTGCAACTACTACTGCTAATACTACTGCAAATACTACTGCAACTACCACTGCAAATACCACTGCAAATACCACTGCAAATACTACTGCAAATACTACTGCAAATACTACTGCAAATACTACTGCAACTACCACTGCAACTACCACTGCAACTACCACTGCAACTACCACTGCAAATACTACTGCAAATACTACTGCAAATACTACTGCAACTACCACTGCAACTACCACTGCAACTACCACTGCAACTACCACTACAAATACCACTGCAAATATTTTGAAATGGTCATTCTAAACGTTCTAAATTCCAGAATGTTCCCACAGAGGTCAGTGGAACATCATGTGATTGACCTCAGAATGTCACTGTAAAAATCTGGTTCAAACACATTTAACACTGGATTTGACTGCATTTGTTTAAGTATTCGGAGATTTTATAGACACTTTGTCTTTACGATGATGGCAAAATACAGATGATTTTGTTTTCTTTTACTGGACTAATACTTTTTTTTACATTTTATTACATACTGTACCACAAATTATATTTTTTGTGACGCTCTAACACAATTTTAAGGTTTGAAAATAGTATCGTTATCCATTGCCGTCCTTTGAGAATATCGAACTGACTTACTTACTATTACTATTGCCTCCGCCACAGAATTTGTAAACGTTTTTGGAACATTTGAAAGGGCCTGTTCTTCTCTGGTAGCGTCTCGTACCTGGGTGAGAGCAGAACACTCAACGTACTTCACGGCCCTCAGGTCTCGGGCCAGTCTGTCGCCGTGTTCGGGCATCAGGGGGCGCTGCTTGTTCTTGGCCAGCTTCTCCTGGACGCCGTGGTCGTCCCGGAGGTCTACCTGCGTGCCCACGAGCAAGAACGGGGTGCGGGGGCAATGGTGGTTTATCTCCGGCACCCACTGGAGGCGGGAGAGGGGGACGCGTCCACCCAAGCACACAGAGCAGAGGAGTGAAACAAAGGGATTTAGTTTTAGGTTTTGCTTTCGTCGACCAAACCCATTAAAGCTAACGCTGATCTGAGCATAAAGCACTGATACTAACACTGAGCTAACACTGATCTGAGCATAAAGTACTGATACTAACACTGAGCTAACACTGAGCTGAGCATGAAGGGCTGATGCTAACACTGAGCTAACACTGAGCTGAGCAGGAAGTACTGATGCTAACATTGAGCTAACACTGAGCTGAGCAGGAAGTACTGATACTAAAACTGAGCTAACACTGAGCTGAGCATGAAGGGCTGATGCTAACAATGAGCTAACACTGAGCTGAGCATGAAGGGCTGATGCTAACATTGAGCTAACACTGAGCTGAGCAGGAGGTACTGATGCTAACATTGAGCTAACACTGAGCTGAGCAGGAAGTACTGATGCTAACAATGAGCTAACACTGAGCTGAGCATGAAGGGCTGATGCTAACATTGAGCTAACACTGAGCTGAGCAGGAAGGGCTGATGCTAACATTGAACTAACACTGAGCTGAGCAGGAAGTACTGATACTAAAACTGAGCTAACACTGAGCTGAGCATGAAGGGCTGATGCTAACAATGAGCTAACACTGAGCTGAGCAGGAAGTACTGATGCTAACAATGAGCTAACACTAAGCTGAGCATGAAGGGCTGATGCTAACAATGAGCTAACACTGAGCTGTGCAGGAAGTACTGCCGCTAACACTGAGCAGAGCAGAAAGTACTGATGCTAACATTGAGCTAACACTGAGCTGAGCAGGAAGTACTGCTGCTAACACTGAGCTGAGCAGGAAGTACTGATGCTAACATTGAGCTAACACTGAGCTGAGCAGGAAGTACTGCCGCTAACACTGAGCTAACACTGAGCTGAGCATGAAGTACTGATGCTAACATTATTATTAGTCAAAGTCAATTAAAAATATCTGAACGTTTCGCCCTACTTCTAGTCATAATGATGACTTTTTTTTTTAGTTTTTATTTAGTTTTAGTCGGCAAAACGGTTGAAAACCCGTGCCAAACGGTGGGAGGAGCAGGACCTTCTCTCTGACGTTCTCGTAGGAGGAAGGAGAAACCACGGAGAAGCAGACGAGGAACACGTCGGTCTGAGGGTAGCTGAGCGGACGCAGCCGGTCGTAGTCCTCCTGACCTGAACACACGAGAGAGACCCTGAACACGGCGCGTTCACGAGGGGACGACGCAGCATCACCGCACACAAACCTGCAGTGTCGAAAAGCCCCAGAGTGTAAGGCTCTGCTCCGATCATCACTGTCACGGCGTAGTTATCGAACACCTGAAGACGTGTCACCAGGTCCAAGAGTTAGTTTGGTCTCAAGGCTGTTCTCGCTCACAAACGTCCTCACACATTTACGTCACACATTTACGTCACACATTTACGTCACACATTTACGTCACACATTTACGTCACACATTTACGTCACACATTTACGTCACACATTTACGTCACACATTTACGTCACAGGCAATCTAATATTCATTCTGAGGGTTTGTTCATGGGTCACGAGTGGATAACTGGCGTTACACCAGTATATTGTGTTTTTGTTTTGGGTAATTCGGCCTGGTCAAACGGGTGTTTTCTGTTAGCACATCGAGACTTTAAAATACAGTATCATCCTAAGATACACAGAGGAGAATGATGCAAATGAAGTGAGTTTAGTAAGGAAAATCACTCTTGTTCTTTTAAACCGGGTCCAGGGCAACCGGTCCAAACCAGGTCCATAACCAGGTCCAACCAGTACAGTCCCAGCCAACCAAGGTCAAACCAGGTCCACAACCAGGTCGTAACCAGGTTCTCAAAACCAGGTCAAACCAGGTCACGTAAACCAGGTCTAACCAGCATCACCGTGGGGACGTCTACTGATGGGAAACTTGTTTGTCGTGTATGAAATTAACAAACAGGTTTTCCGCACGGCTCGTCTCCAACGACAACGCATTTTAATCGCTGCATCTTTGGAAGCAAAAGCATATCACTGCAGCTTCTCTCTACTACTGCCACTGCACTTGCTATACTGACTGCTAGCTATACTGGCTACTGCTATAGCCTGCTACTGGGCTACTTTACTGCTACACTCTACTCGCCATACTTACTTGTCTAACTGCTGCTAACTTACTACTACTGCTACTCTGCTACTATCTGCTACTGCTGACTACTGCTAACTATCTGCTACATGACTACTGCTGACTCTACTATGCTGACTGCTTACTACTGCACTGACTACTGCTACTACTACTGCTACTTTATGGCTGACTATGCACTATAACTGCTACTACTACTGCTTCTGCTACTGCTACTACTACTACCTACTTACTCTACTACGGCTACTTACTACTACTGCTACTTAACGTGCTACTGCTGGCTACTGCTGCTACTAGCTCACTGCACTACTACTAATGCTACTCGTAACTAGCTGCTACTAGCTGCTGGCTACATGCTACTACTATACTGCTACTACTACTTCTGCACTGCTACTACTGCTACTGCTTCTACTCTACTGCACTGCTACTAGCTAGCTACTACGTACGCTACTCTACTGCTGCTACTACTACTGCACTGCTACTACTACTTACGCTAACTACTACTGCTACTAACTGTACTACTGCTACTACACTACTGGGTGACTTACTGCATATATTGCCATGCTACTGCAGCTCTGCTCTACTGCTGCTAGCTGCTACTACTGCTATGTACTACTAACTACTGGCAACTGCTGCTACTAAGCTTACTTGCTTCTGCTACTCACTACTAATTACTACTAACATGCTGCTACTAACTACATACTACTGTGCTAACTACACTAGCGCTACTGACTATAGCTGCTACTGCTACGCTAACTGCTACTACTACCACTACTACTGGCTGCTGACTGCTACTCTTACTGCTGGCTAACTCTCGTACTAACTCTTGTACTGCACAACTATGCAGCTACAACTTACTGGCTACTATGTATGGCTACTTACCACATATAGTAGACTAGCTATACTTAGGCTGACTGACTACAGTACGACGAGTGCTACTAACAAGTAGCTCTACTCTAGAGTAGTCCCTATTAAACTTGAGTATGAATGAATTGAGTCAGTAGTTTCGCTATCGTTTCTTCTTGGAGTTTTTAGTATTTTTTTCAAAATGTCGTGTTGACCGAGTAATCTGATGCCGAGTAATTTGACGCGAGTAATACTGGAAAATTTGCCCAGTATCTGATGCGAAGTAATCTGAATGCGAAGTAATAACTGAATGCGAGTAATCTGATGCGAGTAATCTTGAAAAAAAATCTAGAAATCTGATGCGAGTAATTTTTGACGCGAGTAATCTGATGGCCAGTAATCTGATGCCAGTAATCTGATGCAAGTAATCTGATGCCAGTAATCTGAATGCCAGTAATTCTGATTTCTGTCCGGTTGTAACTAAATGTTCAATTCATTTGTCGTTTCTCTTCCAAAAACCCACTGAAAATCTGGATGAAAATCTGATTATCGCGTTATCGGATTAGTTTTCCCTGTCGTCTGCACATTCCACATTCATTTGGAGACAGTCGCCCCAGTCACGACCCAAACATCGCATTTCCATGACAACACATCATCTTCTGTGGTTCAGCTTCAAACTGAACTTGGAATTCATTTCAATCACAAATTAGGATTGAATTTGATCGTTTAAGACGCATTTACTGTAATATTCTCCAAAACGACTCATTGTGACAAATCGACCGCGCAAATAATCCTGTATTTTTTTTATCGTGGAAATCATAATCTGGACCAAACCGAGTCTAAAACACAAACAAATACCTTTTTATAGCAAAGACAGTGCGTTAATAAAGCAAAATGTCCAGAAATAATCAACTATTTCTGATCAATCCATCAATAATTCACTCTATTCTCCGTCTTTAATGCCATATTCAACTTTTATCTGATTAATAACGAGTATATAATTGTTAATCGCTCCTGACGCTCTTGTGATTAGTTTGTTCCGTATCGTTCTTCTGTCCATATAAGGTCGTGGACCGTAAAAAAACCAGAGACGGACCGAACCGTCTGACACACGTAAACCCTTGGCAACCGAGGTCTAAGAACCGGTCTCGAGTCGAGTTCAGCGGCTTAACGGTTAATTAAGAAAGGCCCGCGAACGACGCAGTGTCCGGTTGGGTTTTTTAAAGAGTTTTCTGCAGTTAATCAACAGGAAAGCAAGAGAAAAAGGAGACGTGACAGCGCTTACCGCGTCCGTGTGTGTGTTCAGTGTGTTCAGTGTGTGTGTGTGTGCGTGTGTGTGCGCGTGTGCCGCTCCCTCACGCCGCGGAATGAGGAAACCGCGCGCCAGTCTCGCTCTCCTGCTTTAAACTGTAGATCCAAAACCACTGAGAGGAAACACAAAATTCAATATTTTTAGGTATTTTTTGTTGCGTTTTTTCATGTTTGAATCGCCATGTTTTTCACTGTTTTTGTTTCAGGGCTCATCTGTTATATTTATTTATGGACGAATGGTCATTGTTAAATATATCTACATTTTGTTTTATTATTTTTGTAAGTATTTATTTCTTTTTATTCCACAAAGTACAGTGGGCGTGATTGTTGATGCAGTACAACCACGTGCCACTAGAGGCCGACAAACCACTGACCAATCCAAGCTCTTAAAACGGCGGTCAATAATATAACTCCATTAAATATATACAAAATCAAATGAATGGATGAATGCAGCTCGGTTTTACTTTTGTGTTTTTATGTGACGTTGTGAACTTTTTATTTTTATGACGGATATTTTACAGAAACATCCAAATACCAAATATTTTGAGAATAAAACTGAAAATGCCAGGGAATAAGCACGCGTGACGGCCACCGTGGAACAGAAAAAGAAATGGGAGAAAAAACCCTAAAATTGACACGTTCATATTTCAGGATAAAGTGCCACTCAGTAAGCAGATTGAATCTGTGGGCGGTCCGGGCGGTCGGTTTTGTTTTGTTTGTTCATAAATATAAAAACAAACCGTTTCCCACGAGATATTTCAGTTTGTAATTACATTCTGTCGTTCTGTGTGAGCAAACACAGACCCCCGGCGAGAAGAGCCCCCGCCCCCCGCGAGAAGACCCCCGGCAGAAGAGCCCCCCGGGCAGAAGACCCCCCGGCAGAAGATCCCGGCAGAAGAGCCCCCCCCGGGCAGAAGACCCCAGGGCAGAAGACCCCCGGCATGAAGAAACCTCAGCAGAAGTGGGAGCAGAGTATTGTTCTGGACCCAGTGTGGGACCCTCCCCGCTGAGCGTCTGGTTCAGACGGCTTGAGCGCTCCCGAACAGATGTGCCGAGTTGGCAGATTTGGGGGGCGAGCGCCGCTAACGCCGCGAGAGGTGTTTCCTCTCGCGGTGAACAATGTTTTTTTGGATGTTAATATGACACTGGAAAACCAACGTTCGTCCAAACTACTCTTCTGAGGCGCAATGAGTGAAACATTTTGAACAGCATTGAAGTAATGGATCTAGAAGTATTTCCCTTCTTTTCATCTCGAGAGTTTCTTCATTTCGGATTACATTTTTCTTTTCCGAGTTGTTGTTGAAGTGTCCCATCATGAATCAAAACTCCAAGATTCACGTCCTGTCAGGGTGGGCACTTCTTTTATTGGAGTTTCTTTGAATCTAATGTTCTCCATTTCATCAAAAAAAAAAAAAACAAAAAAAAAAATGATATATATATATCATAAATATATATAAATATATCAACACCATGAACAGCGATCTGACACGGGGGAAGGGCAATACTGACACGGGAAGGCACTGAACACGGGAGGGGAGAATCTGACACGGGGACAAGGGCAAATAATGCTGACACGGGGAGGGGCATCTGACACGGGGAAGGGCATCTGACGACGGGCATCTGACCGGGGGAGGGGCAATGCTGACACGAGGAGTGGGCAGTCTGACACCGTGGGGAGGGGATCTGACACTGCGTCCTGCTTAGTCCCTAATCCCATATACAGTGGATGGTGGTTTAACAGATTCATGTGAGTGTTCGTGCGCACTTTAGCGGGAGGGCCTGTCTGGGAGCGCTTCTGAATGTCCACAGGCGGCTCTTGAACATGTCAGCACGCAGGCGCCCCAGTCGTGCTGGCGCGGCGCCCGTCGTGCTGCCGCGGCGCCCGTCGGTGCTCGCGCGCCCCGTTGGTGCTGGCCGCGCGTCCGTCGGTGCTCGCGGCGCGCCCGTCGGTGCTTCGCGCGCGAGAGCAGAGTCTGGCCGTCATGGCGGTCGCCTGTTCCCACATCGTGTCCTTATCGGAAGAGAAATGAAGTGGACTGTAAGATAGCATGCTAAAGCTCAAAGCCGGTAATAGCACTGTCGCAATAGCTCCATTAATGAAGTGCAGACAGCACGGTCTCCTTTGGACCCGAGAGCTGCTTTTAGACTTATTACGTTTCTCTTTAGATAAACTCCACAAACTGGTTCTCTCTCTCTCTCTCTCCTCTTCTCTGTGTATCTCTTCTTTCTCACTTTTCTCTCTTCTCACGGCTCACACCTTTTGTCTTACCCTACGCCCTCTCTCCCCCTCTGTATCCCTCCTCTTCCCTCTCTCCTCCCTCCCCTCCTTCCCCTTTCTCTCCCTCCTCCCCGATCTCCTCGCTCTCCCCTCCCTCTCTGTCTCCCTCCCTTCTTCTCCCTCTTTCCTCTCTCTCCCTCCTCCTATCTCCCCTCCTCCCTCCCTCCCCCCTCTCTCTCCCTCCCTCCCCCTCTCTCTCCCTCTCTCTATCCTCTCTCTCCCTCTACTCCCCTCCTCCTCCCCCCCCCCGCTGCTCTCTCCTCATTCCTTCCCCTTCTTCTCCCTCTTATCTCCCCCTACCTCCCCCTCTCTCCCTCTCTCTTCCCTCTCTATCTCCCTCCCTCCCCCCTCTGTTCTCCTCTCTCTTCCCCTTCTTCCCCTCCCTCCTCCTCCTCCCTTTTCTCTCCCTCACTCCCCTCTCTCTCGCTCTCCCCTCGCCTCTCGCTCTCCCCTCGCCTCTCCTTCTCCCTCTCTCTCCTTCTCTCGCCTCTCCATCCCCTCAAACCCCTCCTCCCCCTCCTCGTCTCTCTCTTCCCCTCTCTTCCTCCTCTCTTTATTCCCTCCCCCCCTCTCTCCCTCTCTTCCTCCTCTCTCCCTCCCTCCCTCCGTCTCTATCTCCCCCTCCTCCTCCCCTCCCCCTCTCTCCCTCTCTCTTCCCTCTCTTGCTCCCTCCCTCCCCTCTATCTCCCTCCCTCCCCCTCTCTCCCTTTCCCCCTCCCCTCTCTCCCTCGCGCCCCAGATTCTTATGACATCATCACTTACAACTGAACGCGGCTGCACCCTTATCTCCACTCGGCTCTCCGTTCCCTTCTTCATCTCTCTTCCCTTTTTCCTCTTCTCCACTCTCATCTTCCTCCCTTTTTAAAATTATTCCCCTCTCATTCGCCTCTCCTCCTTTCTCTTTCCCATTTTCTCCCTCCTCATCCCTCCTTCTCTCTTTTCCTCCTCTTCTCCTTTACCCTCCTCTTCTTCTTTCCCTCCTTTCTGTCTTTCCTCTCTGTCTCCTTTAGCTTCTCCCTCTCTCCTCTCTGCTCCTCTCTTCTCTCCGTTCCTAGCCTCTCTATTTCCTCTATTCCTCCCACCTCTGCTTTCCTTTCCCCCCAGCTCCATCTCTCCTCTTCTCTCCTTCTCTTCCTCTCATTCTCTCTCCCCCCTGATCTCCACTCTTTCCCTTTCCTCTTTCCCTCTATTTATCTTTCTCGTCTCTCCTCCTTTTTTCCCTTTCTCTCTTCCCCCCCTTTCCCCACCTCTTTCCTTCTCCTCTCCTCCTCATTCCCGTCCTCTTCTCTTTTCTCTTGTTCTCCCCCAGCTCCATCTCCCCTCTTTCTCTCTCTCTCGCTCTCGTCTCCCCCCTTCTCTTTCATTTCTTCCTTCCCCTCTGTCCTCTCTCTCTTTCCCCTCCCCTTTTCCTTCTCTATTCTCTCCTCCTCCTCTCTCTTCTCTTCTCGTCGTGCAACCTTCGCTCACCCGTACCTCTCTCTCCTGCATCCATGCTAATTACCTCACCCCCCTCCCCCTCTCCCTCCTCCTCTCTCTCTCAACTCATCTCTTCCTCTCTTCCCCTCCTCTCTCCCTCCTCTTCTCTCTCTCCTTCTCCTCCTCCCCTCCTCTCCTTCTCTCTCTCTCTCTCCCCTCCTCTCTCTCTCCTCCCTCCTCTCTCTCCTCTCCATCCCCTGCTCACACTCCATCTCTCTCTCCTCTCCATCCCTCGCTCCACTCCTCCGCTCGGCAGACGCAGCAGCAGCAGCAGCAGCAGCAGGAGCAGGTATCGTCCCTTTTCCATTGTCCTTTCCCCTCATTGTCCGGCGTTTCTCGTTGTGTTTCCGCGGCGTCCGTTGCGCTCTCTCTCCCCCCTGACCTCCCTCAAAATGGCTGCACAGAAGGAGGCGCAGTCGCTCCCATTTCTGTGGCAAACCGCTCGAATATCACGCCATATTTCTGCAGCCGAACGCACCGGCCGCTGACACCGCTTACGTTCCGTTGATTATTGGCCGGTTTCATCGCCGTGACGACCGGAAAACCAGCCGCAATCGCTCCGGAAAGATGCGCTTCCGTTCGCAGCCAATCCAATGCACCAAATTGCCAAGTGCTAGTTTTCCATAACCGAGCGGTGTTGGCGTGAACGGCCGGTGAACGTGCGCCGCTTTGTTCCGTAACAACGCGGGGTGTCGTCTTTGGCTTGAATCTTCGGGGATTCGGGTGTGTTTTTGTTTGTCTTTTCCCCCCGTGAGGTTTAAAAATGGCTGACCCTGTGTGACTTTGCTCGGAATGCGAACGCTACGCCGCGCCGTCATTGGCTCGTTCTCGGGCTCGGTTCCATGCATATTTTATTGGACGTTTTCCACACTGACGGGAAAGATGACGTTCCAAAAGTGTTATTTCAGTTCAGTGGCGCCAACGCGACAACGTTCTCACAATAGCCGCCGTCTGTCTCCGCGGGTACGAGCAGGTGACGCCGCCAGTTACAGGTCAGATCTGTGGAGAGGCCACGCAGGGATTTGTATGAAAAGATCCATAATCGGAGAAATGTAAAATTGCAATATCATGGAATGCAGTAACATCAAACAGAAAAGTTACAGACTTCACCTTTAATTGTCTGCTTACATTAAGTTTAAAATGAAAAGGAAAGGCTCAATAATTGTAACGTAAAATAAAATACGTTTCTGTAAATGTGATAAATAAAGGTCGAGACTTCAAATGTTGTTTCGTTTACTAGTTTTTTGTAGAGTTTAGTTTCCGTGTATTGATACTTTTGACGATCCTACCGACGACACAAGGACATGAAGTGAGACGAGAAGAGGACCGGATTTGAACCCCCAACCATGTTTGCTGCGACTCAAACTGGCCTTCTTTTTCTGCGTTATTACGAGCGAAAACCGCAGCCCTGTACGTTCCAGGTCCTTGTTCACGTTCCAGGTCCTTGTTCACGTTCCAGGTCCTTGTTCACGTTCCAGGTCCTTGTTCACGTTCCAGGTCCTTGTTCACGTTCCAGGGGACACTCGGAGTCTTTAGAACTCCAGAGCCAAGAATGATTCAGCGGTTTTGGGCAGGTACCAACCCATTGACCTCATTCCGGTCAAAGCCTCGTCAAAAGTCATTGTGGTGTTTTGTCTCCGCGTTTGTGCTAAAAGATTACTGACGTTCTGCCTCTGTTGAGAACGACACTAAACTTCGATGTATGACATAAAATAAACATGCTATGGACTTTAAGATGGGGAGTGCCTTCAGCTTTCGTTCGTTCGCGACGGAACGTTCGATTTGACGCAACTCCGGTAGCGTCGGCCAAGTGTAAGAGACGAGTTTGAGCAAAAGGGCAAAGGGAGAGAGAGTGCATTTGGCATCTGTGAATGTCTGCAGAGCCTTTTCAGCAAATTCACTTTCCTGCTTGAAGATCGTATTTTGAAGACATGACCATCGAGACTGACTGCTTTTGCACATTGAAACCTCCAACCTTATGATCCTCAAATGTTTCTCGTTATTATTAGTTTCGGTTTTGGCCCCACAAACTTGTCAATAACATAAATTGTGTTTCTGTTATTGGTTTTATTGACGGAGGAGACTTTTGAGCTTTGTGCCCGTTTTTGTTTCATGCGGATCGGCCTCAGCAAGTCTGACCTCTGACCTGTCCTCCGGCTCAATAAACCAAAACGGTTTCTGGTCAGCTTCCCCGCTAGCTTCACCGTTAGCCTTTGCATTAGCACGCCCGTCGCTCGGCCCCCTCGCTCGGCCCCCTCGCTCGGCCCCCTCGCTCGGCCCCCTCGCCCGCACGCTAACGTCCTCAGAGGAAACGTCGTGTGAAAAAGGATCCACATTGCATGCTGCACTTCCTGTTCTCTCTCTCTCTCTCTCTCTCTCTCTCTCGCCCTCCCTTCTTTCTCTCTCTCTCGCCTCCCCCTTAAATCCTCTCTCTCCGTCGGCTCGCCCTCCTTTTCCTTCTCTTCCTCCTCTCTTCGCTCGCCTATAGATCCCTTCTCTCTCTCTCCTCTGCTCGCCCTCCCCTTCTCTCTCTCTCTCTCGCCCTCGACCCTTCTGCTCTCTCTCTCGCTGCCTCTCCTTCTCTTCTCTCTCTCTCTCGCTCGCCCTCCCTTCTCTCTCTCTCTCTTGCTCGGCCTCTTGGTAACCTTCTATCTCTCTCTTCGCTCTTCGCTCGCCTCCCTTCTCTCTCTCTCTTCTCTCTCGCTCGCCCTCCCTTCTCTCTCTCCCTCTCCTCTCTTTATTCTTCTCTATCCTTCTCATCCTCTCTCTTCTCTCGTCTCCCTTTCTCTCCTTTCTTTCGTCTCTTCTTTCCTTCTCCTTTCCTTCTCTCCATTCTCCTCATCTCCCTTTCCTCTTTCTCATTTAATTTCTCTCCTCTCTTTTTTAACGCCATTCATCCCCATTTTTTCCTTCTCTCTTGCTTCTTCCCGCGCTCTCCTTCTTCTCCTCCTCTCTCCATACCCTCTTTGCCACCTTGATTCCCTTTCCCCCTCCTCTCCTTCTTTCTCTCTGTCTCCTCTTTCCCTTCCTTTCCCTCTCTCCATCCTTTCCGTCTTCTCCCTCCCGTCCCCGCTCTCTCGTCTATAGCACATCCCCGTTCACTCAGGCTTGAGAGAGAGCGCTCTGCAGTGGGGGTGGGGTGCTCCGATCCGCACACTCTGCCCAGAATGACAGACTTTCAGCTGTTCAGCTCTGGCCTCTTCTTTTTGACTCACGACGTCTCTCGTGTTTCAAGCCCCTCGTTCACGGATCCCTTTCGGCGAGGTCCGTTTCCTCGCGCGTGCTGCTCGCAGTCGCACACGTTTCAGTGAATCGTGAATATCGAAGCTCTCGCCCTCGTCACTGCGTCTTTGAGTTGCAGAATACTCAAAGCCGCATGCATTATTTACGGAGGAACTGCAGCCACGTTTTCACCGTTCTCTTTGGAGCGGTTCTGTCTGAAAAGTCGGTGTCGCCGTATCAATGAGCGCAAGCGGCCTGTTTACGCGATCCAAAGCGATGCTAGCTTTATATGTGAAGCCTTAGCGACACAGAGCTAGCAAAGCGCGTTCGAACAGCCGTTTCCTGTTTGCCCAAATGTGATGTTCCAGGTCATAATGCGTCTGACATGATTCCATAAAGAGAGGTTCAAACGCGGCGTCGAGGCTTTGCACACAAGGGAAAGACATGAGGCAAAACCGTTCCTGTGCACGCTCGCTTTAGCCACGCCCCTCACACACACAAACTTGTAGTTACTAAACGTGTTTTTGTGAATCGCCGAGTTAGGCTTCAGGATTAAAAATGATGAATTAAGTACAGTTCATTTATTAGGCAAACCTGAGTTATGTTAGGTGACGTCATGGAAACGCACCCTTGACGGGGCCGTTCCAAGCCGCTCTGGGGGAGTTTTGCTACAGGATATAACCAAAATCGGTCCAAAAAGTGGTCTTTATGTTTGTTTTCATGTGTGTTCTTATTTCTGCTCGTATTTGTAATGCGTTCAGCACTTTCATATCAATAAACTTGACCTTGACCTTGACCAAACATTGCATTAAAATAGCTTTTGAACATAATAGATTTCATTTTGTTCTTGTCAAACCTCTGTATTAAACGGCCTGATGATGGAAAGGAGTCCGTGGGCGGCGGCTTCAAAGCTCGTCAAAGTGAACTGAACCCTGGAGTGACTCGTCCTTCATCACGTCAGGTTCTCTCCGGGTTCTCGCTTTCGCTGACGTTTTCGGTGGCTTTGGCTGAATCTTTAAATGAAGTCTGAGGCAGCAGAAGTCCGAGCGACTTTAGGGAAATGGACTGGGCGCTGAGGGCAGATGTTTGACGGAAGGAGACCAGCGCGGAGGAAGCGTCAGCAGCTTCTCGCGCGGGCAGAAAGGTTATGGATCCCAGTGGAAACTATACGAGACCGGACAATGACCAAACTGCTCACTCTGGGGAAAAGGACGAGGAGATCTGGAGGTTCAGGCTGGGGTCATGGGCCGTCCTGACACTTTGAGACTATTTATATTTGAGATGTGCTGCTGTCAGCATTTCTGATAAAGAAGGTAAGACTGGGGAAAGAAAAACATATATATATATTATATATATATATATACATATACACATTTAAAAACCACGCGTGTTGGAGTGAATTGTTCTTTGTTAATAACTGGGCACAAATGTGCATGAATTAGTCTCTTGCTTTAAGACTGGGTCACAAAGAGGAAACCATAATCATCTCCTTTTGTAAAAGTGAATTGTGGAAGAAGTTAAAATAATGTATTCATTTATTTACCTTTTATTTAAGCAGGAAAGTCCCCCAGACGTGTAGCAGCTCTTTTTTTATGATTTTTTTTCTCTCTCAATTTAGGAAAATTACACCAAACTAAAAAGCAAGAAACACGACCAGGGAGTCAAAAAAAGTTTTAAAAAGTAAAATAATTAAATCTCTGACCAGTCCTTCTCTCTCTCTCTCTCTCTCTCTCTCTCTCTCTTTCTCTCTC